>JAAIIK010000021.1:1811202-1824625 GCA_014706435.1 Silurus glanis
TCTATCTATCTATCTATCTATCTATCTATCTATCTATCTATCTATCTATCTATCTATCTATCTATCTGTTTATATTTTAGCAGGTCATCATAACTCTATGCCCCTTCTAAGTATTAAATCTATACCACAAAATCTAACAACATTGTTTTTGCTCACTTGGACAAGAACAAAAAAGTGAGTCCTGGGAATTTTGATGTATATTTTAGTTTATATTCAATCACAGAGCAAAGTAAATCTTGTGTACAAAATTGCAAACAAACATAGCTAATACTGCACTTAGAGAACACATTATTATCACCTCTCCATTATTTTTAATATTGTATTCATTGCTACTCCAGTCTCCGGAATATTGTGATTACTGTACTTAACATGAACATTTCCAAGATAGCTGCTAATAATACCAAGTCTTTCAAGTACATAAGCCATAAACTCAATAGAGGCTACTTATCATAATTTAACATCAAGGACTCTAGTTCTGCAGGCACAATTGTAATTTTATCACATAATGTGAGCCATTATACACTGTACATTGTATACTTAGTGGAGGCAATAGCATTTCTAACTAAATAACCACTGAGTGGACACACAACAAGGCACATGCAAAAACAGAAAATAGTCACTGTTCTGAGATGTTTTTAAATGAATGATGGAATCAAATTGATCGTATACATAATACAGTTGATTTGATAATTAAATCTTTGTGGTTCTTTTTTTTTTAGCTACAGTACTTTACTCTTTTTCATATAAAATTGCGACAAAGCACCAAACGTGAGTGTAGCAGATAATTATTTTCTTAGGCAGTAGCCCACTTTAGACTGGAGCAATTGAAAAAAATAAAAGTAAATTGGTGGGGAAAGAATACATTTATTCCATGGAGATATGTTCAATAAAGCACCAGGACCACATTGAATCTCTAGACAAGTGCTCTAGGCATGTGCTGATGAACCGGTGGTTCTTACTGCAAAAAAATTCCAACCTCTTCTAGTCTCTCACAATTGTTTCAACCTGCTTTATCATCCAGCATTGTGCCACTACCCAAGACAACTGTAATCAGACCTCTGAGTGACTGCTAGCTTACATCAAAACCAGCTCAACAGATTACACTGTTTCATTAGCATTACACACCACCTTAAACCAGAGAAATCATGTTTTTTACTACAGCCTTTAGCACAATAGTCCCTGACAAATGGCTCTCCAATCCACACAACCAAAGCACATCAATTTGTGACTTCAATATGAACTTTCTTACTAATGGAGCACAAAAATTTTTAGAATAGGCGCATACACTTCTAACACTCTCACTTTCAACACGAATATTCCACAAGTATTCTGTTCTGAGCCTGATACTGTATTCACTATTCACCGATGACTGTGTACCTATTCACAACACAGACACTGTTATTAAATTCACAGATGACACTACCATTCTCAGCCTAATCTCAGACAACAATGAGACCTAGCCAGGTGTTGTGGGGAAAACAATCTGGCCATGAATGGGAAACAAGACCAAGGGAATCATCGACTTCGGGAAATCGAACAGGAACAGCCTGCTCTCTATATAAACAATGTAGACATGCAGAGAGTGGCTGGATACTATTATTATGGGAGTCTGAGTGACCGAGAATATTGGCTAGTCTCTAAACACAGCCATAAAGAAAGCTGAAAAAAATTTCTCTTTTTCCTTAGAAAGGTAGAAATGGCCAAACTACCACAAGAACTGTAACCGGTGTCCAAAATATCACTGAAATGTAGCTCCTGGACCTAAAAGAAATCAACATTAACTGCTGCTTGAAAAAAGCCTTAGCATCATCAGGGACACATTCTTACCACCTTTCATTCGAAAACACTTCGTTTAGCAGTAGGACTCTGGTGGCTAATATACCAATCTTATTGTTGATGTATCACCCTACACAGTGGTATTTGTACTCAGCTGTCTACTTCCTACATCTTTCACATGTAAATAAGACACTACAGACATCAGTATGTTATTTAACAGGATTATCTCATTCTCTCACTGTCGTGAGCCTCATCCATGCATTGACACATTTTGCAAGTTTTCTTTTGTATTATTTTATATAATGTATATCTATCTGACTGTCTGTCTGTCCGTCTGTCTAGCTAGCTAGCTAGCCACCCAGCCTTCAATTCTTGACCTTTACAAAGACCGTTTAAACCTGAGATGTCTGTATGACTATCGGCACACGGTTAAGCCAAATGGATTTTACTTTTTTAATACATGTGATTTAGTATAAATCGGTAACTGTAATATCACCACTGGCATTCTTATTGAAGCTTGTGTCTGTTGTCATCAAAATGAATGTCAGATAATCTCAGATTTGTACAATAAAAATTGCAACAGTGTCTCTTGTTTTCAGAGCATGCACAGAGAGCTGAGTAAAAGTAAATGTCACTATCCGGTCATGGAGCTGATCTTTTCCCTACAGTGATCTTGTGCTTAATTTCTTTTCCTAAAGCCTTACCCACAAAATCATTTCACAACTTCATTTACAGTACATTTTCTATATATAGAGTATAGTTTTATATTTATCTGCAGGTACATTTTAATGAATTAAAAAGCCCAACATGTTACAGATTGGTTGTGCATGCTATTGATTTTGTGTTATTAGCGTACATTTATGATGTCACTAATACAGTAATTGATTTGGTAACACACCATCCAGGTATAACATTAAAACCTGTAGCAAGTGAAAAGAATAGCATTGATTATCTGGTTACAGTGACACCTTTCAAAGAGTGGGATAAAGTAGGCAGCAAGTAAACAGTCAATTTTAGCTGTTGATACACCAATCAGGCATAACATTATGACCATTATGACATTGTGTTGGCATTAACTTCTTCCGCAGTTTGAGCTACAGTAGCTCATCTGTTGGCTCGTATAACACATAAGTCAGCCTTCGTGCTCCACATGTATCAGTGAGCTTTAGCCGCCCATGACTCTGTCTCCCGGTTCACCACTGTTCCTTCATTGGAACACTTTTGATAGATACTGACCACTGCAGACTAGGAACACCCCACAAGAGCTGCAGTTATGGAGATGCTCTGACCCAGTCGACTAGACATCACAATTGTTGCCTGATATATCCCACCCACTAACAGGTGCCATGATAAAGAGATAATCAGTGTAATTCACTAAACGGTAATAATGTTATAATGTCATAATGTTATGTCCGATCGGTGTATGTTGGCAGCAGGAAAAATATGCAGGTGCAAGGAATTCAGGAACTTTGGCAGAGGTCAACTTAGGATAGATAGGGTACTGACTCAGAGCATCTCTGTATCCAGTGGTTAGTATGAACCAGGTTCAGGGTTTTTAATGCTTAATGATGTGTGTAAAAAGCAGAAGCTGGTCTGGTCTAATTTCATGAATAGGTACTGTCACACAAAATAAATAAATACGTTAATTTTAGCAGACAAGGTGTACCGACACAATATTAAGTAGGTGATTTTAGTTTATAGGCTGTTTAGTGTAAAACAATATTATTAGAGGTGGGGGTTGGCAGTATATATCCATTGTCCTCAGTTTTGGCTCTGTCTAGAATTACTGTAATATAAAGAAATTATACGAAATTTAAGAAATTACTTTTTCACCCTTGGCTATAATCTGCATTTTACTATAGAAATAGGGAAAATGTACATTATTTACAGTGCCTTCTGAAGCTGCCAGAAGTTAAATTACAGTGTGAATGTTTTTTTTTGTTGCTTAAAAAAAGACAATAAACAGTGGTTAAAAAATATTTAATAATATCCTGTGATAGTAATTCACAGTCAGCACTGTGTCAAGGGTGTTGGGTCAAAATTAGCACCTCATATGCCAACTTATCATATCCAAACTGGGCATGGGGACAGACAAGAGACGATAGCTAATCAGGAGAGAGAGAGAGAGAGAGAGAGGGAGAGAGAGAGAGAGAGTAAACAAATAGAAATAAGAGATGATTGTCTGATATACTATAAACTGAAAAAGAAATAGGATAATTGACAATTGCTGTTATTTAAAAAAAATTTGGGGAAGTTACTGAATGAAGTTTATTTTTAGCTGATTTATCCTGATTGTAAAAATGCTATGATAACCTAGTTGGGCAGTTGTTTAGCTAGAGATGTCTGATAGCTAGTAGTGATTTTTTTTTCTCAGCTGCTTTGAAACATTTCTCGCATTATCCTTAATATTTGCAAACCAGTAAGTGCATTCTCAAAAATAAATTTACAAACTGCACAAAACATTGAATTTCTAGCAAAAGCCTGTACTTTTCTCAGAATCCTTAATTCATCTCTCAAAAGTAATTATTTGTGTCAATGAACATCTCATTCCCATCAGAATTATCAAAATGTTTAGTCATGTTGTCAGTATGATGGCGCACATTTTCAGTATTTCTTGATATAAAATACGGTTTGGATTACAATGATTGAAATGTACAAAGTTTAATTTCTTCTGTACGGCATACGGCATCTATGAATTTCAGCAGCACAAATTAATTTATTTGATTGCATATTTGATTAATATTGATTGATTATATTGAGTCCGGAGACAGGATTCACACTTTTACTGTACTAAACAAGTGTTCGTTTATTTGTTTCTTGGTTGTTTCTCCATTTTCAGATATTTTTATTCTGTCTGTCACCTACTGAAGGTTCACAAGATTTACCTTTGACTTATTTTAGAGAACAAGTTGATTATTGGTTGATCTGATGCCATACACTTTCTTCATTAGTGACATTCAAGATGCATTCGTTTACAAATAATTTTAGATGACAGATGATGGCAACTGGTTTAACCAACTGGTTTAACCAACTGGTTTAACCAACTGGTTTAACCAATGACTTATGCGATGAACTGATGCGGAGATGTTTTGAGGGTTAAGACTATTTAGGTGAAACCAGTATAATATATTTTTATCAACAAGACATAAACAACTGATAATGTAGGAAACGGCGGACAATTGTAGACAGTCAAGTAAATAAATGTACCAAAGCATTCGCAATTTGATCAAAGCAACAAGAAATGTTTTTTATGATGAGTACAAGTGACAAATTGATGTGGAGGTTGAACAAGTAGTTTTGAGAGTTTCATTTTTGATCGGAGAAACGCTCCAAAGCAAGGTCTCTAGGTTACGTATGTAACCCTAGTTCCCTGAGGGAACGAGACGCTGCGTCAGAACGCTTTGGGAACGCGACTGCATTGTCTATGCTCTGAGTAATGAGTCTAATCAATCAAAATTAAAGACAGGCTGTCACCGGCGGGCTGACGTCACGACCAGGGAGTATAAAGCACACCTGGACAGAAGACTGCTTCAGCTTCTGTAACCGTGAAGGTATCGCTGAAGGGGTGCCGGTGGTGTGGCTAGAGACGCAGTGTATCGTTCCCTCAGGGAATTATGGTTACATATGTAACCAAGAGACGTTCCCTTTCAGGAACTCGAGCTGCATCAGAACACTTTGGGAACGAGAGTCCAATAACACCACACCGACCAGTCCCTAACTAGTGTGAATGAGCAAAACTGAGTCAAAGCACATAGGTGCCAGGACTGGCACAGAGGTCACGGTTGTAAAACCTGGTAAAGGTGAGCAGGGTGGACCACCCCGCAGCGTCACAGTGGTCTTGGAGGGACACTCCAGAGGACCAAGCCTTAGAGGCTGCCACACTCCGGGTCGAGTGAGCTCTGACCCCGAATGGAGGGGGAGACCAGAGGACCTGATAGCATCAGTGGATGTAACTGGGCACAGCTCAGTTCAACCAGGGTTCAACCTCTCCTGGTCTAGGGTCAGGAACCTCAGCCTCCGGGTGCCGTGGAAAAAATACATCAGGAATGGGTTTCTGCCCAGTGAATGCCCGGACACGGGGGCATAAACCGCCGAAACGGCGGACGCGTACACTTTAATGGTGGACAGAGCTGACCCTTTTGCGAACTGCTCCTGCAGAAACTCCAGCACTGAACCAACCGGGCAGTGGACTGTGTCCAATCGGTGCCGAGAGCAATATGCAGTGAAAGGATGCCATCTCGTGGCATACGACCTCCATGTGGAGGGAGCTCTGGATTGGAGAAAGGTCTCTACCACCTTAGTGGAGAGACCCCCGCAGGGCTAACAGGGGGAGACAGACTCTGTCCCAGCAAATTCTCTCCAAAACTCCCGGGATCAGCTCAACGGGGGAGGCGTCAGGATGCAGCCTCGGCCACCGTTGCGCCACAGCATCCAGTCCCAAAGGGGCTGGTGGATATAGGGAGAACCATAGGGCTTTTGCCAAAATCTCCAAAAAACGCTCCACTCTCTGGGTTGGACCCCTGTCTCGACAGGGTGTCTGCTGCCTCATTCAAGTGGCCCGGGATATAAGCTGCTCTGAAGGAGAGGAGCTTCCCTTGGGCCCACAGGAGGATCTGGTGTGCCAGCCTGTACAGGGACGCTAATGCAGACCCCCCTGGTAGTTGATATACGAGACCACCGAGGTGTTGTCCGAGCGGACCAACTCGTGATGGCCTCTAAGGTCCGGGAGGAAGTGCTTCAAAGCCAGAAGCACGGCCAGCATTTCTAGGAAATCGATGTGCCACCTCAGATTGACACTGTCCCATAGACCTTGTGCAGACGATATCCCGTGAGGGACGCATCAGTCATAAGCACAATGCGACGACTGGGAGCTCCCAACACCGGGCCTTGGAGTACGAACCCGGGATCTCTTCACGCATCTAAGGCACGTAGGCATCGCTGTTTGACCTTGATCGTTCGGAGGGGATTGCCCTTCCGAGAGAACCCCCGGGCTCTGAGCCACAACTGAAGGGGTCTCATGTACAGGAGGCCAAGTGGAATGAAACTGGACACTGCTGCCATGAGCCCTAGTAGTCTCTGGAACTGCTTGACAGTGAGTGACTGCCCTTCTCTGACCTTTCTGACCGCCGTGATGATGGATGATATGCGGGCAGGGGATAACTGCGCTCGCATAGTCACCGAATCCCAAATGACGCCGGTTTTCTGTGATGGAGAAAGCACACTCTTCCCGGTATTCAGCCGAAACCCCAGCTCCTTTATGTGAGCGAAAACGACATCTCGATGCCAGAACGCTAACTGCTCTAAATCAGCTAATATTAACCAATCGTTGATATAATTGAGGATACAGATGCCCTGAAGTCTCAGGGGAGCCAGAGCCACATTGACACACTTTGTGAAGGTGCGGGGTGACATGGCAAGGCAGAATGGAAGAACCCGATATCGGAATGCTTTGACCCCAAAATCCTGAACCGGAGCCTCATCAAAGAGCGGTTCAGCTGAAGTAGATCTAGGATAGGACGCAACCCACTGTCTTTTTTGGGAACTATGAAGTACCGGCTGTAGAACCCGGACTCTGTCTGATGGAGGGACCACCTCAATGGCCTCCTTCCTCAGGAGAGTATCTACTTCTTGTTCCAGGACCAGAGCCTGCACTTGGCAGTACAGAGTGCTGGGTTGGGGTTGGGGCTGCGCCTGCCGAGCAGCCTCATGAGAGCAGCGCAGGAGATACCGCTGGAACGCCGCCAATTGTCTCTTGGACTCCTGAAACCTGTTAACTACCGAATCAACGACATCGCCGAACAGGCCCAAAGGAGAGAGTGGGGCGTCCAGCACCCTGTCCCTGTCTGGTTTCTAGATTATTTTGGACAGGGTGGGCCAGAGATGTATCTCAATGGCTATTAGGGCGGCCATAGACCGGCCGATGGCCTAAGGAGTCTCCTTTGTTGCCCGTAGGGCCTGATCTGCCATAAGGCGAATCTCTGAAAACTGGCAGCAGTTTGGCTTGGTATGCCTGCAGTACCGACATGGTGTGCAAAACATCCAGCGGCCTGACCTGCTGAGGCGTAAGCTTTACCTACCAGCGCCGAGTTAGTAAGCAGGGGCTTGGTGCTTGGTGGGTAATGTCGGGGGTTTTAGGGAAGATGCCACAACCGGGGAGAGATAGCGTGCTAGCATCTCTTCAACCCGTGGCATGACACTATAGCCATAATCCCTAAGCCCAGAGACGTTGGAATAAATCGTGGTCTTGAGAATGAGAAAGGCCGTGCCCAGGACCTGGACACCTCGGTGTGCAGGTCAGGAAAAAATGGCAAGCCCCGACGCGGAGGCTGTGACGCCGGGAGCTAAAAACGCTCATCGAGCTTGCCCGAGGGAGGGGCTTTATGCTCGCCGGCCGGCCAAGCTATTTCAAGCTTCTGAACGGCACGTGTCACAACCTCCAGGAGCTCCTCGCTATCGGATTTGTAAGCGCAAGCCCCTTCCCCCTCCCTCCTCGGAGGAAGAGAAGAGAAGCTGCGCGCTCTTTCGTGACGGGGGAAGACATCACCGAGAGGTATGCCTCCAAAGCCGAACAAGAGTCGGACCAAGCGTAGGAGGAAGGAGAAAGAGACAAGCCCGTCTCCAAACCTTCTGTGAGATCCATAAGCAAACCCTGGGAACGGGAGCGCCGCTCCGCCTCAGCAAGAGTGGGATCGGAACCGCGAGGAGTGGGGGCGTTCTCCTCAAAGAGTGCGCACCAGGAGCAGAGCAGGCTTACGAGCGCAGTGCTGGCAATCGGCTCTCGAGAGAGCTAAAATCGCATGGGCCGCTCCCAAACAAGCCACACCCACGCTTTGTGTATCCCTTCCAGAAATTAAACGAGGACAGGGAGAAGCACACGGCCAAAACGTGTGCTTGGTTTTCTCGGATGCCTTCATGCTTTTGACAAAACAGACAGACAAACATTAAATTTTTAAATTTTACAGAGTGCTTCATGAACGAACCAAAGCTAAAGCAGTCTTCCCTCCAGGTGTGCTTTATACTCCCTGGTTGTGACGTCATCCCGCCGGTGACAGCCTGTCTTCAATTTTGACTGATCAGTCTCGTTACTCAGAGCATGGACAACGCAGTCGCTTCAGTTACTGAAGTTTCATTCGGAGTCATTGTGTTGGTGTTGTCAACAGTACTAGCTTTTTGCTACTTGCAACCATTTTATTATATATGTGTGGGTTTGTTGTTTTCACTGTGGGCAAAAAGTGTAAATCGAGTTTCTTGAGGTGATAACAGATCCACATCTGTCTCTTGACTTGAGGAGTGTTATAGAAAGTTCATACTTAGAATGTGATATGAACAACAAAAACTTTCACTCGAAATTTTTTTTATGTGTCTTCATTAAGTGTGCAAAATTTTCTTCGGTGAAAGTTTACTTTTTGGGCTTTGCATTCACAGCTGTTTTGGGGTAATGTATAGCTAATGCCACGTCAGTCATTTTCGCGGTCTCCCAACCTGAGGCGTCACGCTGGCTACAACTGCTGTGTGCGGCAAAACATGATGCCTATTTATACTCTGTTGGTATCTTTAGGATATGATATACAGTAATTTTGCATTACCTAGGTGGTTCATAGTGTTTTCTCTGTGAATGTGCAAAATTGAACTGTCCAAAATGGCACCACATTTCTTATTTCCTTTAAACTGTGGTAGATGGGCGCTTTGTCTTTTAGGCACAAATGCACTGCACTGCTCTCAGGGCCTCAGGATATACTGTAATACACCATGCTCGATACTGTATATCAATTTCAGCAAACATTTGGTGCTTTTAGTAGGTTTTCTGTGGTAATCTTATGCCATGATTGGTATTTTGTCAGTTCTAAACAAATCGCACTCTTGTAACCCAGCTCAAGCCATGTCTAATCAAATAACCTGTTGCACCCATGTGATCATACACCTGTGTTTCACAATTTAACTTCGGCGACCCATAGCTCAATGTTTTCCAAAATAGTCCACAGGTGTTCCACAGTATTCTCGATTGCTGGTCCTGAATTTAATTAAACAATTGTATTAGAAACCACTGTGAAAAAATAGTGTAATGTATTTTTGTTTTGCATTTAACTATACTGAAAACTCTCCCCCCCCCGCAAACAAGAACAGGAGACTGGGTTACCACGATGATGTTTCTTGTTTTTGTGTAATGATGTGTGTTGTATTCATTACCAGTCTACAACAAAATGTAAAAATATATAAATAATGGGTAAATATATAATGGGTCTTGCCCATAGTGGAGAGGTTGGAGTCTAATCAATTAAGTGTGTGAAAAAGTGTCTTTTTTTACAGGTAATGAGTTTGAACTGGTGCAATTAATACAGGTAATGAGTGGAGGATGGGAGGGCTTCTTAAAGACAAACTAACAGGTCTGTGAGAGACAGAGTTCTTGCTGGTTCGTAGGTGATCAAATACTTATTTCATGCAAGAAAATAAAAATGTATTATTTAACAATCATATAATGTGATTTTCTGGGGTTCTATTTTAGATTCTGTCTCTCACAGTTGAGGTGTACCTATGATAAAAATTACAGATGTCTCCGTTCTTTGTAAGTGGGAAAACTTAAAAAATTGGCAAATTGGTGTATCAAATACTTATTGGCCCCCTGTATATACATCCATACATACATACAGACATACATACATAAACACATTAGTGGAAACCTGACCTTGGGATCCTATCAAGTTCTAGGTGTTTATTCTTGTAGTAAGTAGTCTATGCAGAAATTAGGTAAGATAAATGCAACTTTTCAAATAAAGTAAAATAAAACCGAATTACATTCCACAATTCAATGAAGTACAGGAATTCAGTTTGTTCAGTGTCAAGGGAACGGAGAAGCAGAAGAGTGTGCTAGTGCAGGTAGATGACCTTGGACGAAGCATGGACCAAAATACAGGCCTAAAAACATTGTTTGAAGGTTGAGGAATTAAATTGTTTTCATATTTAGGCTGTTTAGTCTGAATAACAGTGACACTAAATTTGCAGCTCAGCTCTTTTTAGGCTATTGTGATACCTTATGCACCAGTAAAATATTTCTAGAACAAGAGCTGTAATCACCTGTGGAGGAGATGATAGCTTTGATCAGTAGTAATATAATCATTGACATACACTGTGTTCCTATTCTGGCAGATTACTGGAGCACAGATAAATCAGTATTAGTTCTACTGTATATATAGTCAGAATGATCTGCTGTAACCAGGGCAGGTGCTAGCTATAGGTAGAGCAGGTAATTGCCCTGGGCCCAGGGCTTGGGGCCTCCATAAGCGTAACATACCTATACACTAGTTCACCAATCAAGATGGGCAGCATAAGATTAGACTCTTTGTGCAATGGATATAAATAAATGTCACTCACCTGAAGCGGAACCAGTTAATATCACCATTTCAATGTTGGTCGCCACCCTCTGAATGCGTAAAGAGACTGTGTACAGTGATGAACAAAATCCAACTTTTCTGCTTACTTACCTGATGCCGCTGAAACGAATGCATCCCTTCGGGGCTGCAAAGCTAAAAGCTAAACGGGCACGTAAAGAAAGAATGTGATTATTCATCATGTATTTTTTATTTTTTTTTAACAATGTATTATTAAAATAAACGGAGCCTTATTCTGTCAATTCGAGTCAGCCCATTTGACGATGGATCATTATTTGCAGCCGGATGGATCATTATTTGCAACCGGAGTTTAAAACAGCACGAGCGCTGTGATGACTTTAAAAATACAAAAGAAAAAGAAAAAGTTTGTCAATTAAAACAGTAATTGCAGTAAGGCCACAGCATTGTTTATTATTTATATCTTACTTTAGATACTACAGCCTACTTCATACTTTCTTTTTTTTGTTTTCCAATAAATTATGCTGTTGTATTTACTGAATAAATACAATTTAAGCAAGAAGTTAGTAGTTTGTTTCACTTCCACTGTTGATTTGATTATATAGTGCCTTTTTAGGGATTTTTAAATGCAATAAATAATACAATGTATAGTCAATATTGTTTGATTTTACTGTAAGAGAAGGTAAAAAATTTTCACAATTTGTTTCAAGCACTCTTTATTCATTCTGAAATGCGGAGGAAAGGAGGCTGTGGGGCCTCCAATATAAATTGAGCCTAGGGCCTCCAAAAATCTTCTCCAGAAATTGTACAGTAAAACGGGCAATCAAATAATACTGGTCCTAGTGTTCCCCTTGCCCTGAACATTTTAGTGTTTTCTCTGCTCCCAAGACCCATGATTAAATCTAATGAGCCTATTAACAGTCATTCCTGAGTTAAAGTGGGTGTATTTGAGCACTGAAAATATTAAAATTGTGCATGACAAGGGACTACTTCCAGATAAAGAACCATAAAACCCAATTTTACCATATTTGTTCAGAATATAAAAATATTATTTTGAAACACCAAAGTTTGTCCCTTTTTACTAATAATTTGTTTATATTTTATGATTCATGAAAATGTATTTATGATAATTGTTGCATCAATTTATTTCACCTGTTGCCTTTTCAAACTGATGCATCATTTCAAGTTATTTAATCATTACACCCTAATGAATTCAGTCTTACCTTTGTTGTTTTGTCTTAGTTTTATAATATATTTTAACCATACCAATGGTTAGACATGGCTAAATAAAATTATAGTTTGCAGCTAAATGGATAAAAGGAATATTTTCCTAGTTTCACCAAAAACTTTTGAAGAAACACATGGACAAATTCACAAATAGGTGGAATTGGTCACTTAGATAAGATGAAGAGATGTTGATCTAGTGTGTCTAGGAAGAAGGGATGGACATATATGTTTTTTTTTTTTTTTGTGGAATACTCAACACTGTACTGATTTTGTTCCAGAAAAGTAGGAGAAGTTCATTCATGAGATATGTGAATAGCTAGACATGAAAGAAACAGGGGGCAAAGTGCATGTCAGAGGAAAAAGTGAACAGAACTATAAAGGGCATTCATTGTGAAAGCCTAGACATTCTCTTGTTCAATTTATGGGTTGTAAAAGTGGTTGTGTGGCTGGCATCTGGTTTGGTTTCAAAGAAAAGAGCAGCCAAGCAAGACAAGTTTTAATGTTTCACTTTGTAAACAAGATTTTTATTTTGCTTGAAATAAATTCCTCAGTGTGATTGACACATTTATTTCTTATAGATATTAATGCAGTTGTCTAATCAACCAATCATTTGACACAATAAACTAAATCATGCAAACACAGATCAAGAGCTTCAGTTATTGAGGTCTGGACCCAATCTAGTGACCAGGGTGCTGGTATACACCAACGAAAGGACACCAGTCTATCGAAATTCGCCATGTATTCACATACATAAGCACCAATTGACAAATCTTGTCTGTGGTTTAATCGTACATGCTTATGAATATTACAAAGAAATCTTTCTTTATATGTGGCTTTTTAAAAGTACACTATATCGACAGTATTATGAAGATGACTTTTCCAGTAATATGATTCTTCCACAAAGTTAAAGGTACACAATAAAGTTTGCAAATTGGGACTAAATGTGGAATGGGATTTTCAAAGAGAACATAAAAATCTTACAGGCAGGTGTCCACAAACCTTTGTATACATACTGTATGGGAAATTGGATCTCTCTCTCTCTCTCTCTCTCTCTCTCTCTCTCTCTCTCTCTCTCT
>JAAIIK010000021.1:1824635-1880743 GCA_014706435.1 Silurus glanis
TCTCTCTCTCTCTCTCTCTCTCTCTCTCTCTCTCTCTCTCTCTCTCTCTATAATTTACAGCACTTCAACAATTTACAGCTGATTCAATACACATAGGTGAGATTTATGGTGTGGTTCACAACAGCTTCAAAGCTAGCTCCATGTCTTCATGCGTATACTAGTATGTTCAACTTTGCAGAAGGAAATATCAGCTCTGAGTGTTTTGAGCAAAAAAGGGTCTCTCTTCTGTCTGGACTCTGTCTGGACTCTTACAGCCTTAGAACCAATTACTCTATGACGTGCTTAACTAGTACCAGTTAGAAGCAAAGAGTGCAATAAAAATAAATGTGCTAGTGCTTTACTCAGCAAACTGGGTCATAATGTCAGAATATAGTAAATAAATGATTGCAGAGATGAATATGAATTGAGATAAGTATTTTGTGGGGTGTGACTAGAAGCATTCCATGGGTGTAAGGTGTCTGAGGGTTGTACACTAGCTCTACCATTTTGTAAATAAAAAAAAAAAAAATATACAGGAGTGGGGGGGGGGGAGTTTGGGGTCCTCCACATGACCTTTAATTTTAAAGTCTGATGCTCAATTAAGAATTGTGTCCTTCCAGTAGCACACAAATGGCAGCCTGAAGCAGAAAGAAGACTGAGAGAGCTGATTAAGAGTTGCCTGAAATCCTGGCATTGCTGCTAAAAGCTAATTAATTCCATTTTATATATATATATATATATATATATATATATATATATATATATATATTTGTTAACCAGGCTTCAGGCAAATACTTATTGTTTAAAGCCATTTGCTTGTGTATTAATGTCTATTAATATCATGTAAATGTGCTCTGTGCATTTTAGGTTTAAACAATACAATTTTCCTTTATTACATCGTGTGCATTCTGTCTTCAACAAGCTGGGAACTCATGGGATGTGACCTCTCTACCACTGTAGTCTGTACAACATGTACAGTATACATAACAGCTCGCCACTGAAACTGATGAAACGACCTTCGCCCTGACAAATTCAAAGATACACAGGCCTTAACCTACATATAAAACATCTGCTATTAAAAAGCCCTCTTCAAGATCAGTTTGGGAGAACTGTTTGGGAGAATTTTTTTTTTTTTTTTTAGGCTGATTTAAGTGCAGCTACTTCAAATTGACCATTTTCATTGTTTACTAGTGTTAGATTTTGAGCTTGAAAGAACTAGCAACAAATAGCTACACTTTGTAAGAATAATGTGTTTATATTGTGTTAGTTCGCAAAGATCATCAATCCCAAAAAAAAATTGTTTTTGGTGAATAGTTATTAAGTATGATCTACCATCAAATCTACAACTACATAAATGTGCTCTCTTAAACTGTAACTTGAGTGTGCATGTGGAAAATGTCAAACTGGTGTGTTTTTCAAAACTAACTTGTAAGAAAAGATTGAAAGGGCTCCTTATTAATGCTACTTATGAAATACAGATTAAAATACACAATATTTGGCTATATTTGGCTCACTTGTTATAGCTGGATTTCAAATAGCTACATTATATACACAGGTTGTTTTTTTATCTAAACCTTTTTTCTAAACAATATCTTCCAACCAGGAGGCTAACACATGCCTCTTCTGAGCATATAGCACATATAGAAGATATTCAAATACCCAGACAAGGATGGGCTTCCTTTTGACTCTGGTTCCTTCCACATGTTAGTAGGTAGTTTTTTTCCTTGACACTCCTTACACCCTCTTCTCCAGCTTGCGCAATATGGATAATTTTAGGTATATCAGTTATATTAATAGAAATGTCTCCAGGTTAGGTAAGTAACCCTGGTTCCCTGAGGGAACGAGATGCTGCATCAACAACGCTTTGGGAACGCTTCCGCGTTTTCCACGCTTGAATTACTTGTGTAATCCGTCCAATGGAAAGCGTGGCCAGGAAGCTATAAAAGCACATGGAGTGAAGCCGGCACAAGCCGGCAGTGTGGCCTGGATTTGCAGGGTCTCATTCCTTTGGGGAACCAGGGTTACATACGTAACTTGGAGACATTCCCGTTCAGGAACTCGAGCTGCGTCAACATTGCTTTGGGAACGAGAGTCCAATATCACCAGACTGATCCGTCCCTGCCTAGTGTGTAAGAGCATAGCTAGGTCGAAGGACAGAGGGGCCAGGAGTGGCTCTGAGGTCAAGGTTATAAAACCTGACAAAGGTCAGCGGGGTGGATCAGCCTGCAGCGTTGCAGATGTCATGGATGGAAACTCGAGAGGACCAAGCCTTAGATGCTGCCACACTCTGGGTTAAGTGCGCTTTGACCCCGAAGGGAGCGGGGCGAGCAGAGGACTCATAGGGGATGCTATCGCATCCACAATCCACCTGATAAGGGTCTGCTTGTTCGCAGGAAGGCTTCTCCTCGGAGGGCCATAGCAGATGAATAGTTGTTCCGACTTCCTCCACGGACTTGTTCTGTGGACGTAAATGTCCAGTGCTTGCACCGGACACAGCCGGGTTCAGCTTTTCCTGGTCTGGGGCCTGAAAAGAAGGAGGATAGAATGCCTGGGTCTAATGTGCAGGAGGCTAAGTGGAACAACATTGGATGCTGCTCCTATTCACCCCAGCAGTCTTTGGAACTGCTTGCCAGAGACTGACTGTCCTTCTCTGACTCTCCTGATGGTGGTAAGGATGGATGCTATGCAGGCAGGTGCCAGCTGTGCACGCATAAGGGTCGAATCCCATTTGATGCTAAGTAAGTGGTTCTCTATAATGGAAAAAGCACACTCTTTTTGGCATTCAGCCATAATCCCAGTTCCTTCATGTAAAGGAGAACGACATCTTGATGCCGGACCGCTAAGTGCTCTGGTTGAGCTAATATCAACCAATCGCTGAGATAGTTTAAGATGCGGATGCAGTGAAGTCTCAGGGGGACTAAAGCCGCATCCACACAGTTTGTGAAGGTGAGAGGGCAAGACCAAATGAAAGGACCCGATACTGGACGTAGATGTAGGATAGGATGCAACCCTCTGTCCTTTTTTGAGAACTATGAAGTGCCAGTTGTAGAATTCGGACTCTCTGTCTGATGGAGGGACCACCTCGATGGCCTCCTTCCTCAGTAGAGTGTTTACCTCTTGTTTCATGACCAGAGCCTGCTCTGTTGAACCGGCGTGGACGAGACCTGAACCGAATCGTATATATGCCTCTGTCTGCAGTATGCAGGACCCACCGAGACACGTTTGGCAGAGTCTCCCAGGATGCCAGGTAGTCTTTTAAGGGTATCAGTCTCTGAGCCTTCATGGAGTCAGCGAGTTCTCCAGGTCCACTACGACACCGGGTGGATATCAAGAAGTTGGCCATTCCCTGAAGCACTGATTGTGGCAGGGTTAATGGACCAGGTCCCTGGGGGTGCCGGTGCGGGGTGGGCACTGTGTGATGAGGTGCACCATGCCCTTTCCCAGCGGAATCCCCAGAACGTCCCGTATCATGACTTCTTGTCCGAGGCCCTCTTATTGAAAATGACAGACCTCAGATCTGTCATCTCACGGGGGCTTCGGCCCAGTGAGCCGCCCAATGAGAGGCGTGGGAGGAACCGCTAATATCCTGCCGACTTCTTAGCCTTCTCAACCTCTTGATGACCGTATTTACGGAGTCACTGAACAGGCCACTCAGTACTAGAGGGGTGTCGAACAGCAGGGCCCTGGCCCTTTTGGTCATTGGTGCCTCTCGGTGGAGACTAGGGCGGCCATAGACCGGCTAACGGCCACAGCGGTCTTTTTTGTGGCCCTAAGAGCTAAATCCACCGCACGGCGGAGCTCCTGGACCTCCCATGCCCACGGGTGCCCACAAATGGGTACATGGTGCCTCCCGTGCCCACTCCCGTGCTATCTGCGCAGTCGGCTCCCTCGAGAAACGACTTAGCATGCTCTGCTCCCAGGCAAGCCACACGCCTCACACACTCACACACCCACAGCCGTGCCTTTATTTTCTTTTTATATATTTTTTCTTCGGACATTTACCACTTACCAAAGACAAACATATAGAGCACTTTATGAACAAACAAAAGCCGGCTTCTATCTACGGAAAGTGCTGTCCACATTCCTTAGAAATACAGATACCCATAATTGGCTAGTGTTGCTGTGATAGTACACTACACCACCAACCCAAAGGAAAAGCGCAATTTAGATCTCTTTGCCAGCATGATTAAGATTCGACTGGCCTTCGACCTAGCTGTGCTCTTCGAAACTAGGCAGGGACTCTTCAGTCTGGCATTATTGGACACTCATTCACAAAGCGTTATTGACGCAAATTCGAGTTCCTGAAGGGAAATATCTTTAGGTTAACTGTGTAAACATGGATCCCCGAAGGAACGAGACTCCGAGACGAAGGAGAACTTCGTCTCTATGCCAAACTGCCAGCAACCCTGCGGCGCTTCCTTCCCTTTTCATAAGCTAGCACCGACTTCACTCCATGTGCTTTTTATAGCTTGTGGGGCTTGACGTCGGTGATGTTGCACTTTTAATTGGACTTTTAATTACACACGTGATTCAGAGTATGGACAATATGAAAGTGCTCCCAAAGTGTTGTTGACTCAGCGTCTCGTTCCCTCTGGAAATCATGGTTACATACGTAACCTGGAGACGTTCAAAAGGGCTTCCATTGTTTCTCTCATTCCCTAATAATAATAATAATCATAATAATAATAATAATAATAATACATGGAATCTGAAAAGTTTCTTTATGAGCTCAACAACTTTAAAGAACTTTGGTAGTATTATTTTGTCTATTGTAACATGCGCCGGCATTTTGATCAAATGCATTTGTCTAATTGAAGTTCAATAGCATGGCTTCATAGCAGCCCACCTAATCCTTAATTAAATTTGTAGTTGACTTTTTTTTTATCAAATTCTATTGATTTAGTTCATTAGTTGTTGCGTCGCATAAAAATATGATATTATTTTCATTTTAATTAGCATTGTGAACACTGGGTGTGATGCAGTGCAGCAAGCAATTAAGAGTTAGCAGTATGAACAATGGACCGTGCTTGCCAATGCGTTGCAATGTTTATTTTGGGCGGAGGGCGGTGTTTAGAGTAGTCTGGCCCAAACAGTATTTGCTCCAAGAGAATTTGGCCCTGGATCAAATCTAATTGATGAACCCTGCACTATATCAACCGATTGTTGGTGAAATACATTACCAAGGCCGAGTGTGGGCTGCGTCGCACAGTTCCTCCTCAACATTCCTCCCATGTTATAGTTAAAACAGAACACGTCTTCAGACTAATCTCTCAGTAGTGTGAGAGAAAAGGTAGCTGAAAAATATGATTGGGATTTTCCAGATTTACTCGAGAGGATTTACTGTCGACACATTCTCGTTACAGCCAGAGTAAACTTATTTTTCAGACATGCGGAAAGAAGCAAGAATAATACTAGATTCTGATTTAAAGCTTGCATTATGGAACCAGGGGACAGAGAAAAAAACACACACGCAGTGTGCTCTTGAGTTGCTGTGAGTCACCCTGACAAGCCTGTAATAGTAATTTACAGTCAGGTTGGCAGGTGTTTTCAGACACATACGTCATACACGATGTCAGATACGTCAAACGTCATCACTCTGCAGTCTTGAGGGGAAATAGAAATATGGCCTCATACATATCTCAAGATTGCGTGCTAGTTGGTTGATGTTAGCTATGCAAGTTTGCAAAAAGGGCCACAAATTGGGTTCCAAATGTAAACAAATCAGATCAAAAAAACACACAAAAATAAAAATATACAATGGACGGCATAGACATTATTGAATTATTTGTATATTTACACATTTATTTATCTAAATACAGCATATAAACAAAAGCATTCTAGCCAAATATGGTTCTACCCCAAACAAAGTTGAAAGCACACAATTGTATAGGATGTCTCTGGACAACTAGGAGACCCAAACCCTTTAAAGCATGACCATGCACCTGTGCACAAAGCAAACTCTATGAAGATATGGTTTACATGGTATGAAGTGGAAGATCTTAAGTGACCTCTGTCCTCAACCCTATTGAGCATTTTTTGAGATAAATTACAACACTGAATTTTTCCCAGAACTTCTCACCCTACATCAGTACCTGACTTTTAACAGCCTTGTGGCTGAATGAGCTCAAATCTCCACAAGCACACTCCAAAATATAGAGGAAATTCCGAGAAGAGTAAAGCTCGTGGCGACTAAAATTCTGGCTAAAGATCTGTCTATCTATGCTGACATTTTAATTATATTATCTTTTTTAACAAGTTTTTCCTTCACACTAAATGACAAAAACAGGGAAAATGCCTAATACCAAGCTTGATAACCCACGACATTTACAGTAATGTAGTTTAGGCTGCTTTCACTAGCTTACAAGATGCACAAAAACAAAAATTAATATGTTCCAAAAGAACAGACAGAAGCATTGTTCTTGCAAAGGGATTCTGTACAGCAGTCAATAATAAACCCTTTATATGTACATAGGAATACAGAATATACATAATATAGTAATGGTAAAAGGGTTTCTGAAATAACATCAGCAGGAGATAGAGTAAATTACCCAGTGTATTGTGGATCAGATAAAAAAAAATAAAATGCTTTTGTTTTACCTATATATACTGTGTATATAAAATTTCAACCTGCTAGCTTGTTCAATCTTGGAGTGGGTGATCATGATAAATGATTTTGCAACACATTTTTCTGAGATATTCGTGGTATAGTGTTTTTCGTTTGTGGAGGAGAGTGGAGCCAGACTGAAACAGAGCGCACTGATTAGTCTAATCAGCTGCAGGTGTTTCTTACCACTTGTTCTGTCCGGCTTCGCCCTCCACTCGCTCACTGCTGGCACATACTCCCAACGCCAGACTTAGGCCAGGGATCCGTCTGGCCTGAGCTGATTCCCCTTACGGCAAGAGAGGCAGAAGCTGATGGAAAGTGCTTCCAGACTCAGAGGAGCGAGTGGGTGGGTTGGGAAGGTCAGTGGAGAGGGGGAATAAAAAAGAGGGAGAGAAGTCATCGCTTGATGACACTTCCGCTTGTCTCTCTGCTCGGTGGCTCTCCCTCCCTGATGCTGGTGTCTCGCTCCTCATTATTGGCATCGCCGGACTGAAACAGAGCGCATTGATGAGTCTGATCAGCTGCAGGTCTTTCTTACCGCTCATTCTTTCTGGCTCTGCCCTCCACTTACTCACCGCTCGCACAAACTTCCTTATTGTTTTTTTTGCTAAATTTCATATATATGTATTGTGTATCACACAACTGTTCCCATGTATCATATTATGATATTTTTGTCATGTAGCCCAGCCCTAATTTATCAACTCTTGGGCTGTGTTCTGTTCCCATAGCATGAGTACAGTTCAGGATTAAGATTGTCAATGCTTGCCCACAATACAGGTAGATAAGAGCACAGAAAACACAACAGAGCGATCTCTCTATGTGAGGTGGCTACCCAAAGCATGTATTCTGTGAATGTAAGAGTCACACTGACGTGCACAGTACAGTTTTTTCTTTATTCTCATACATCCTTTTTTGTAATATTGAGTAGAAGACAAACAGCGACAGATAATTACATCTTGTCAGTCTCAAGTACTTGGGCTGTGTTCCAATTGTACACTACCCTACTCAATAATAATTAGTATGTCAGTACACCATTGGTATCATTACTATTTAGATAGATCATTCAGTTAGAAGGTGCATTTTGAGATGCAACCTTGAACACTCACTTGCAACCATTAAATAACACTGGGCAGAGGAATCCCACACACTGAAATGTTTTACTGGGTGTGCCATTTATCAATAATAGCTCTTCAGATCCAACAGTTTTTATGCAATAGATTAGTGAATAATCGTGAATAATCGTGAATAATAATTAATTTATATAACACAGATTAATAGCTTCAAAGCTCTCTCATACAATGATGGTTACTTAAAAAAAAAAATGCTGGTATAAGTAAGGGGCTAGTAAAGATCAGTATGCTTAGGCAATAACCTAACTAGCCATGTTCAAGACTTCCAGTAAATCATGTTCTAAATAAAACTATTTGACCTTTGATCTCACTGGGTTTCACAATAGATTTTTAAATGTGCCTGTTATGTCTTAGCTTTTAGAAAAATCATTTGGTCGAAAGCATTATTCTTAGGATAACAAGCATGAATCATGGATGATGCTTCAGATTGAGAAGTTTCTGATTTAGTGCTTTACATTTTAGTCAGTACTCCATAGTGTCGCAAAAAAGCGATTATTTCTTGGCCAAAATTTTTAACACACAAAAGTGAGAACAATACACTATACCACAACAGTATACTTTACAAAGAATAACAAATCAAGGCACCAATTAGCACACACACAAATAGTGAGAGAGAGGCAATACATGTACAGTATATGATGCGATATATGTATAAATATAATTAAAATGATTAACATTTATAATACACAGTTACCATATGTCACTTTTTAATAATACATAGTAGTAAATGTTAAGTAGGTGATTTTATTTTCTGCATTTATGACTTAAGAGTTTTACAAAGCTTTGTAAATAATCAACGTCGTGAGGGTTAAACTTGCAATTGTGGAGGGTCGATTACTTTATTCATATCTGCTTACTCCAATTTTAAGGCAGAAGCAAGTGCAGATATTTCAATTCTTAGTAACAATATATCCAAAACAAAGAAACAAAGGCAAAGAAACAAAGCACTAATTTATATAAAAAATTAAAAGCATACACCAAAATCAAAACCTAAGCAAAGGCATCCATAAAAGCACAGAAACAGAACAATGATGAACACAAAATTTAAGAAATTAAATATTGACACTATAGTAATAACATGAAATAGAAATCAGGAGTGGATGATAAGTGTAGCATGTGTCTAGTGCAATGGAGTTGCAGTGGCTTGTATATTGGGAAATATATTCCAGGTCCTTCATCCTGAATAATTTAACAATAGACTTCCTCTTAGACTGCATTTTAATTCTTGATGCTTGTCTAACATTTGACTTTCATATCAGAAACACTCATAAAACCCTCTCTCCTCATGAATGAGAACACACCCACAGTAGTCTATTATTTAGTCTTACAAGATATAGAAAAATTATTATACACATTTATTGAAACTCCAGAACGTGGCAGCCTTTACCAGGTAAAGAAAGTCACTGCATGTAGCAGCAGTAATATTAGTTTTACTTTAGCTTTCTGGTCTAACATTAATTACACAGTTTTGCTTATGAAATTCAAATCCCTTAATTCCGTAGAGCCTACATCTTATTACGGTATTGGAGCTCAGTTGATGCAACTTACTAAATACTTACAATGACTAGCATCTCAGGTGCTGCTGTCTTTAGCTTTATCTTTATAGAATAACAAATTAACTGAAGATGCTGTATAGATTGCAGAAGACAACATAAAAAAAAGGATTATAAATTATTGTTGTTAGATTCACTATTATAATGTTTTATCCTAAATGTTTATTTAAAAATCTCTTTTTTATTTAGATAAATACACATATCAATTAGATTAAATCAATATTCACAGCGGGTTTTTATGACTGTACAAAGTTTTCTGCTGATCAGACTTCTGCCTTTAAGTGCTTCATATTGAAGAGTACTTTTTTATTCTTCATATCTTTATATGCCTTCTCTTCAGGTTTTTTTTTCTGTTGCTGCTAAAATATTAATGCACCAAAAATCATATATTTTCACTGTTCATTTTGTTTGACTTGAGGAAGATCCTCCATAGTAAGAGACAGACAGAGAGAAAGAAAGAGAGAGAGAGAGAGAGAGAGAGAGAGAGAGAGAGAAATGCAATATAGAGGGTTTTTCGCTTGCAGTTTTACGACAAATACTTAATGAAAAACCCCATGGGGGTGATAGAATCCTATATTTAATTAAGGATTTATAAAATATTTAATATGGAAGAGAGAATTTTAGCTCTCTGTCCATGTCTATTGAGAAACTGGAGGCTGCAATAGAAGGTGAATAATAATGAAGAGAGAAAAAGAAGGGAGGAAGAGAGATGGCTGATGGTGCTATGGGGTGGTAGATCAAGGAAAATGGCTTTCAGTGACATTAGAAAAAAAAAGTCCTGGCAGATTTATAAGGGCTTTTGAAGTTCACTCTTAAATCCTATGTTTAGTCTTACCTTTAGAAAAGGGTCATGGGAAATTGAAAGGATAATTCCAGACTTTGTTTTTTTTTTTTGTTTATTTACCAAAGTTCTGCTAGAAGTTTATAGTCACTGATCACGAATCAATGCAAAAAGTTTTTGATAAAAAAAATTATAATGATTTCTATTTGATGACATGCCGTAAAAAAATCTGGTTCGATGATTTATTATACACTTCTTTTTATTTCTATAGCTCTTGAAATGTAGATCATGTGTGAACAAGATCAATGGTTTAATATGATATGTGCATTGTTATGCCCATGGGAAATCTGGGAAGTTACTTTCAGTAAGACTTAATTCTTCCATTAAGATTGTTGTGATAACAGATTTGTAAGTGCCTGCCCCCTTATACCAATTTCACTTTTGACTGGCAGATCCACTCAGACTCAGACGATGGTGATGGCTCCATCAAGTACACCATATCTGGTGAAGGCGCAGGGACTATCTTCATCATTGATGAGGTCACGGGGGACATTCATGCCACTGAGAGGTTGGACCGTGAGGAGAAAGCCTTCTACACGTTACGAGCACAGGCTCGAGATCGCCAGAGTGACGCGCCACTTGAACCCGAGTCTGAGTTTGTCATCAAGGTCCAGGATATCAACGATAGCGAACCCAAATTCCTGGAAGGGCCGTACATCGGAAGTGTGGCTGAGCTGTCCCCGATCGGTAAGAGAAAACCTGTTTTTTTTTTTGTTTTTTTTAAGCCAAAAATAAATTCATAAATGAAAATCATAGTTCTATTTTATTCAAACTGTATTACATGAAACTAGCAAATGTCATTTGGTTCAATTCATCTGAATGTTTTAATTTTATTTAAATACATTACATTATTGCTGTCAAATCTAAATAATTAAAAAATCCTGTGTCAGTGAGACATTAATGAACAGAACATGCTGGTTAGTTTATAGGAATAAGAGAACTGTTGCTTCACTAATTCCTGACTGCTGTTTTTTTTGACAAGTGGAAATGTGCTCACTTGTGCTGAGTAAACTTTTACTGCAGACAGCCTCTTGTGTCTGTCTGTACAGACATATTTATTCATGGGATTCTGCTTTTCAATTTCCTACCGAATGCTATTTGTTTATTAGAATAAAATAGGGGCAGGTTACAGTCTTCCCATCTCTCTACAACAGTGAATGTACTGATTGGAATTAATTCCTGCTTCCTCAGCATAGCGGAGGCTGAGCCAGCGGCAGCACTTTTCTCTGATGAGGAGGAGAGAGAGAGTAAGACAAAGTGAGGGAGGGAGAGTAGTTAATGTTTGTGCCATCTTCACTTCTCCTCCCCCTTGTTTCTCCACCTCTTGCATTAGCCAAGCACACTGTTCATGTTTTATACATTAAACTGAGCAGCAAGTCTAATGAGATAACATCGCTGCTTTGTTAGCATTTTAATGTTTTGCTCTGTTGTCGTGCACTTGTTAATGTCGTCAATGTAAGCGTCTCCGTGATAAGGTCACGCCTCACTGTCAGAGCGAGGCAGACTGATAGCCCCAGTCAGAGAGAAAGAAGAATAGTTGCCTCACTTTACCTTGACACTCCAAGATGAATGGATACGTTTCAGAAAGTAATGTTATGTAGTAGGTTTGTTTCTTTTCAGTTGCTTGAACACAAAGCAACAATGTAGATAGTCCACCACAACATTTTACCTGTAGCTGAAAGTTATTATTATTTTTTTTTATATTTATAGACTTCTTCATAAAGCATCTCTGAAATATGTACAAAGTACATTATTTTTACTATATCAATACAATTATATTATCCAGTATAGAGACATAATATTTTCAAGGTTGTCCTTAAAGGCAGTAAACCGAGTTTGCATTTATTTTTATATTCCATGTCTTACATCACTGTCTGCATCAGGTGAAAAAATACAACCTTTTTTTTGTTTGTTTTTTAAAGATCCTCAGCACAACAGTGAAATATAAAGCCAGTTCCATGCCTTATCACACAACCCATTTTCTAGCTCATGGTCACCGGGTTACTAATTCAGCTCACCAATTTACAATTACTGCCAAGATACGTAATATATCCCCACAGCAAATGCCAGGTATAAGTCTTGCTTCCGCTTTGTGCCAGTGATGATTCTACACCTCTGCTGCTATCTGCTATTCATTTACTGTATATGGTTTGCTTAAGCTTACCATCTAATCTTTGCTTACTTGGGACTTCTAAGTTCAACTGACATTTCGCCCAGTTAATATTCTTTTCTGGGGAAAAGGGGGGAAAATCCACCCCATATACTAATATTTTAATAGGCTTCTAACATTATATGTAAGTGTCTATCAGCACTGCACATATTGAGCTGGCAATACTTTTCCACTCTTTTATGCAAAATCATTCTATCCATCAAATCCTAAGTATGTCTCCTGCACAGTCTGCATCAGGTCACTCCACAAATTTTCAGTTGGATGCAGGTCTGGGCTCTGGCTAGGTCATTCAAAAACATTGATTTTTTTGGTGGGATAAGCCGTTCCATTGTCACAGAAATACTTTTAGCGCTCTTCTGATCGATACATTTCAACAAGGGAGATACCATACATCCTTTGGGAGCTCTTTGTGGACCACGGATTAGGCTGTCAAATGAAACCAGGATGGTGTGAGGGAATTCCTACATTAACAACTGATCTTTCATATAAACAGAATCATTTCATTGAGCTGTATGATAATTATTATTGTACATGATATTGAAAGTAATTGGATCATTCTGAAACATAGTCACATCCCCAATTGTAAAAGGGTGTACTCGCTTAATAAAACCAGGTTAACTCTTCATTTTTCTTATTTTTCACTGAATGTTTCAGACTGCTTTTCACTTATCTTCTTATGTTATTATTACACATTGATGGAAAAGTTCCCACATAATGTTTCTGACAAAACATAAAAAAAAAGAAACATTTTAACAGGGTGTTGACTTCATAACTATCATATTCGATGCATGTTTGCACCTCTGAAATACAATTCACTACCACTCAGAACAAAAAAAAGAATAGTTTTAAAATCAATTTTAATGGCAGATGAGAAAATCAATATATGTGTGAATTTTGAATGATTAGCAGTAAGCACTCCCATCCCCAGACGCCCAACTCTTTATCTCATATTAGTAATTATTCTGGCAGCATTCTCGTCTTGAATTTCCTGTCTGTAATGTGAGCAGTATGGCCATAGATCTGAAAGATCAATTTCCACATGGTGTGGAACATAAAAGACTTTTACTTTCACATCTGTGAAGTGACATTCCCTTCTCACTGGATTAGCCCTGTCACCTAGGGTGTTCAAAAATTGTGTGTGAGGTGCACGGGATCCTCTGTAACTACAAAGTCTGTGTGTGTACTTCTTTTTTTTTCTAGTCAATTGGCTACTGTGCAGACAGTCCCATCAGCAGGTGTTTAGCCAGACAAATGCCCTGGTTGCACATGTGGAAGTTCTAGGACTAAAAGGCAATCACAGTTCTTTTGCAGACTGTTCTATGGCATGAGGCAATGGCATTTGAGAGTTCTTGATGAAGCCCCCTGGCATCTCAATTATTGATGCAGTCATGAAATTACAAGTGGCCACTATACAGACTGTACATATTGCTCCACATCTGGCTACGACGTTCTTGCTGTGTATATTAATTAACCGAAAATATGTATGCACATCTTACTAAATGCATATGCCACATAACATGTGTGTCACTAGTGCGCACACTGAGACACTGGTCCAGCTTTTTTCTTTTGTAAAAAAGAACATATTTAATTATAAAATTTGTGTAGCTTGTGCTGGAACACTTAAAGAGAAGCAGTGACAGGACACAAAAACCCAGTAGTTTAGGATTCTTAGTTAAGGCTTTGCTGAACATATACAGTATCTCACAAAAGTGAGTACACCCCTCACATTTCAACAACCAGTTTAGTATATATTCCGAAGGGACAATACTATAGAAATTAAATTTGGATATATTTTAGGGCAGTCAATGTGCAGATTGTATAGCAGTCTCTTAGAAAATAACTCAACATAGACTTGCAGGTAGTTGGTTTGAAAGATGCAGATATGGAGGACAGGGTAGTATGGAGACGGATGATCTGCTGTGGCGACCCCTAATGGGAGCAGCCAAATGAAGAAGAAGACGAAGAAGACAGTACAGCCATTATTGTCAAAATTGCTGGCAAAAAAGTGAGTACACCCTAAGTCAGACCTGGGCAAACTACGGCCCGCGGGCCACATCCGGCCCTTTGTACGTCCTTGTCCGGCCCGCGTGAGGCCAATCATAAATTACAGGGATGCACCGAAAATTCGGCCACCGAAAATTTTCGGCCGAAATACCTAAATCACCGAAACAACACGGCAGAAACACAATTGTAATGACGCAATAAAAAAGCGCAGCCAGCACACGGTTATCTGGATAAGAGCCAACATGTCTGCGCTGTGCGGATAGCGATTTGCAAAACATGCAATGCTGAAATTTCAAGAAGGGGTGTATCTGCAAAGAGTTTCTCCAAGTCGGGTTTAATTTATCACCTGAAATCCAAACATCCCGATTGCCATTCTAAATATGAGAAGAACGCGGCGCAGATAAGTAAAGTCAATCCGAGCATGCGCACTCCGTCTGTAGAGGACGTTTTTGAAAAAGCAGGAAAGTTTTCCAGTGATGGTGCCAAGGCAAAAGGCATAACACAAAAAATTGTGTTCCAAACGTTCGGCGGTCAATTATTTTCGTTTAACAGACCGTTGCTAATAATAATTGACCGCTGTCTGTCTGTCAATACTATGAATGGTAACAAATAAATAACAATGATTTATAATAATAAATAAAACACTTTTGTAATTGATTTATTCTTTGAATTGCAATGCATTGATTTTAGTGAGGTTAGTACACACTCATAGCCATAAATGCAATGGTTCTAATAATTGACATAATCTTTTCTTTCGGTGTTTCGGTTTTTGGTTTTGGCCTTGGTTTCCTCATTTTTGGTTTTTCAAAAAAATTTTCATTTCGGTGCATCCCTAAAATATTATCGTTGGTGTGGCCCTCTGACACAATTCAGGTTTCTCATGTGGCCCCTTGTAAAAATTAATTGCCCACCCCTGCCCTAAGTGATAACAGCTGTATGTCCTATAACCATGCAAAGCCACATGTCCTATTCATCATGATAATGTTTTTGTCTGCTTGACAGAACCATACAAATTTGTGTATCTTGTATTAGAGCAGTTAAACTTGGGTGCTTTGAGTACAATTCTCTCATACTGAAAACTGGAAGTTCAACATGGCACCTCATGGCCAAGAGCTCTCTGAGGATTTTAGAATTAGAATTGTTGCACTCCACAAAGAGTTACAGTGCAGTGGCCAGGGTCATAGAGAGGTTTTTCATTTGGACAGGCTCCACTCAGAAGAGGCCTCGCAAGGGTCGATCAAAGAAGTTGAGTCCACGTGTTGTGCATCAGGTACAGAAGTTGACTTCACAAACAGACGTAACACAGGTTGCAGAAGTGGAAGGTCCACCTGTCAGTGCTCATACAATATGCAGCAAGTCTTTTTGCATGGCCTTTGTCTCAGAAGGAAGCCTCTTCTAATGCTGCCTCACAAGAAAGCCTGCAAACAAAATGTTGAAGACAACCTGTACAAGAGCATGAATTGCTGGAACTATGTCCTGTGGTCTGATGAGACTAAGATAAATTGTTTAGCTCAGATGGTGTCCAACATGTGTCTTGCCTACGGTCAAGCATGGTGGTGGTAGCATCATGGTCTGGGGCTGCATAAGTGCTGCTGCTGGTACAGTAAATCATACAGTAATGTATATCTGATTTTCATTTCTATAGTATTGTCTTTTAAAAACATATAATAAAATGATTGCTGAAATGTGAGGGGTTTACTCACTTTTGTGAGATAATGTAGCTATATGAGTTTCTTCCATGACTGCTTCAACATTTTAGGAAACGTGTTCATGATCCCATTCTATTCGAACACTCGATTGTTCCACCTATGCATGTTCTTTACTCCATGCCTTTACCCATCAAATCAGACTTGCAATCGCCCCATGTGACATCATAGATTATAAATTATTGGTTCATCTCCTGAGATTGATGCTGGCATGGATGAATGTGCATAAAGGTTCAGACACACTTGTGAGTATGCATGCAGCAGCTACACATTGTATTCAGGCAAGTGGAAAGCTTTCTCTCTATGTGCAAAACACTGGGAATGAGCCCATTATGTTTCACAGAAAACAATGTTTTGGAGATTTGCCAAAGTAAACTAAAAGCATTTCTACTGGGTCTATCCTAAAGTGTCTGTGGGCAGGATTGTCTGATTACTGGGGACAGATTGGCTATTTACCGTTAGGAGCACATGAAATAGACAATTCTTTGTAGCGGTGTATAACATCAGCAGTCTTCATGCCAGCCTGTCTTTGTATTAAATGTTTTTTTTTTTGCTGGTCATCAAAAATTGTACACATTATTGATTGGTGATGTCTGTGCTATTGACAAGATTTACAGTATTTTGTGTATTTGACCAAATCCAGCATTTATTATAATAATATTAATATATCTGTAAAATTACAAACATAGATAGTAGGAATACAATGTCTCAATCTGACAATTTCAGGTTGCTGATAGTTGTGTAATGGTAATCAGAATCAGAATCAGAAATAGCTTTATTACCAAGTATGCTTACACATACAAGGAATTTGACTTGGCATCAGCAGCTTCCAGTGCAGGAGAAGTACAGACATAGTGTAACAGAATAGTAAACCAGACAGTTAAATAGTGCAATATATACAGAGTAAAAAAGTTGTTAAATAAATGTACAGATGTTATTTACAAGTGTACAGTTTACAAATGGACCATTTGGATTCTATGTACAAATGTGACAGTTATGATGGACAATGTGTAGTTATGAATATTTTAATTGTTCATGCTGAGGCGGGAAAAGCCTGCTTTTGTGCCTGGCTTTTCTGGTGGACCATGCTCTGTAGCGCTGACCAGAAGGCAACAGTTCGAAGAGAGAGTGGGTTGGGTGTGTGGGGTCTAAAGTGATTTTCTTAGCCCTTTTCTCCACTCTGGATGAGTAAAGAGCTTGGAGATTGGGTAGTGGGGCACCAATAATCCTCTCAGCAGTCCTGACTGTCTGCTGTAGCCTCATGATATCTGATTTAGTAGCTGAACCAAACCAGACAGTTATAGATGTACACAGGACAGACTCAATGATGGCTGAGTAGAATTGTTTCAGCAGCTCCTGTGGCAGGTTGAATTTCCTCAGTTGGCAAAGAAAGTTCAACCTTTGCTGGGCCTTTTTAGGAATGGAGTCAATGTTATTGTTCCACTTCGGGTCCTGAGAGATGGTGTTGCCCAGAAACTTGAATGATTCCACTGTTGTTACAGTGCTGTTCATGATGGTGAGTGGGGGGAGTGCTGCGGGATTTCTCCTGAAGTCCACGATCATCTCCACTGTTGAGCGTGTTGAGCTCCAGGTTGTGGTGGTTGCACCAAACAGCCAGCTCTTTAACCTCTTGTCTGTAAGCAGACTCGTCTCCATCCTGGATGAGGCCAATGACTGTAGTGTTGTCTGCAAACTTCAGGAGCTTGACAGAGGAGTTTTTAGAGGTGCAGTCATTTGTGTACAGTGAGAAGAGCAGTGTGTAGAGAACGCAACCCTGGGGAGCACCAGTGCTGATAGTGAGAGACCTGGATGTGAGTTTGCCCAGCCTCACTGTCTGCTGCCTGTCTGTCAAGAAGCTGATGATCCACAGACAAATTGGGGTGGGCACAGAAATCTGGGTCAGACAATTGGACAGTTTGGTAATGGCAAAGGCATCAGTGGTTTCCTGGGGCTCTTTAATCCCAGTGCCCCATTACATGTGGGGTCCTTTAATCCCAGTCAACCAAGGCCATGGACTGTCTAAATATTGTTGCTGACCATTTTTATTTCTCAGTGACAGAGGGTTCTAAGCCTTTTACACAAACAACACCAAATTAATAATATGAATTTCTGCGATTCTATGCCTTGATCATTCTTCAATGCTACAGTACTGTAATGTGAATATGCTGAGAGACAGCCTGGGAGTTCTATATATTGCCAAGTTGGAGTCCTTTTTCTCAAATAATATTGCAAAAATATATATATTTTTTAACATTTCAAAAGCTGATTTGTAAAATCAATTATTGAAATAAAGGAAAGTGAGTTTCTTTTGCAATTCTCTCTAAGAAACTTGTTTTCTCTAGTGAATCATCCCCTGGTTTGAGATTTCTACCCTTCTCTATGGTCACTATTTACTTATTTAATGGGCTGTTTCCAGCATACACAAAAGCACAAGCCATCTCAAACTGAGTTCAGTGGGTTCTTCATTGGCCTCAATCTTTTTTACCAGATGTGATTCAATAAAACACCTTTAAGATGTGTTAGAATGGGAGATTTACAGCAGGGACCAGAATCACAATGTAACATCTTGTGGAATCCATGTTCATGGGGCTTCTATCTAGTATTAGTATAATGTATTTAATAAAGTGGCTGGTAGGCATATATATATATATATATATATATATATATATATATATATATATATATATATATATATATAATAGTATTTCACTATTCAGTGTTCAGACCTGTCAAACAAAGGCTGCATGTTTAGGGGCAAAAATAGTTTAATTAAGCTTTTTAGTGCTGCAAAGATTCTAACTGACCATTATTTCAGTGGTCTCAGCTAATCAGGCTAATTGTCACATGACAGACAAATTTAATTTAATTATGTGGCCCGAGCAGCGGTACTTTTGCAATGAACCCTACAAATGTGTAAACCGACTGATCTGTGGAAATATGAAATTTAATCACAGCTATTGGCTGAGCATGAGCGCCACTGTGTTTTATTACTGCGGCAGGGAATGCTCCGTTATAATAATAAAAGCATAATCACAGACAAGCCCACAGAATTCTTATTTCCCCATGCCATGCTCGGCCTTGATACCAGTATCTTTTACGCTCACTGTATCGGGCCTTTTCTTAAAATGTGAACAAAAGTTGAATTTGTTTGTATATACAGTAATGTAGAATGCTTTGTAGGTCCTTCTTAAATAATGCAGCATGTGTAAGTTTAAACTCAGAAAATTAGACAAGTAGAGGAGAATGTGTTTACATATGTTTATATTGTCGAAGGCTGGGTGAAGAGGGTTCAGCTCCGACTATGGTTAAGCTTTAGAAAAATAATGCTGTTGAGATTAAAGTTTGCAATCAATAAATAAATGGACAAAATCTACTAAGGTCTAATAAAGTTCTACTTTAGTCATATAAATCAATAATTTTTTGTATAGCATGCTTTAACATATAAAAACAGCAAGTTTTTATTACATTTTTTCTTTAGCCATTTTCCTTTTATGCATTTTCATTTGTATCTTAAGTTTAAAGAGGAGAAGCTTTTTTTTCCAGTGGCAGAAAGCAGAAACTATAAACAAAAACGTGGCAGATATTTCAGAGTTTTAATGATTGTATTACTGATCATAGATGAATTTGGAAGTAGAACAAAACAACATTACTATCACCTACTGGTTACTGTTTTGTACGTTAAGTATTTTTATTTGAATTACATTTTAAATTAAAATATTTTTTTCCTTTTAAAAGAATTAGAAAAATGTGTTTATACCTTGACATTTCTGAGCCTTTCACATTTTAAATATTAACTTGCCATTACAATTTTACATTTAATTTACTAATTACTGTGAGATTGCTTTATAAATGTGTATCTATTTACTTATTTATTATTTATACTTATTCATTTGCAGCATGTCCACCATTACATCTGTAAAAGATTTGTAAAGACTTCATGAATCTAGCACATTGCAGACCCATGCAGTAATGGAGCACATTTAATAATGATTTGCAGGACATTTATTACATCTATTTATCTAAAGACTCACATTTTAGACTTGCATAGCTAGTAAACTCACATAGTAATATCTTTAAAATACTTTGCCAATTTAAGTCTTTAAGTATAGAAAATGTTGTTGATTTTGTTGATTTTGTTGAATGTTTTTGTTTCTATATACTGTATAAATAATATATGCCAAACTCCACCACCCTGAGCTCTGCAATTAAAATACCACCCTGGGACCCACATTCCACTCGAGATTGTTCTGTACCTGCTAATGGAATTACCAAGAAATTATCAGCAAGGGTGTGAATTCCTTTGGAGAAGATTGAATTTCAGTCTACAAGAAGCCATGGGGCTCTGTCTACCCACGTTCCTCTGCTCAGATTTAACCCAGTTTACTTTTTAACCATAAACAGAGAGATAGCCATTATACTAAACACATATGTCTTAGGTTGGAATAATGAGTGGAGGTTGAGTATAATATGTAAAGCTTTGGTCATGCAACAGGATAAATACAGTTTAAGAATCTACACTATTGGGTCAAATGTTAAAATTTCCAATAATAATAAAAAACAAAAAATCTGTGTATATATGTGGCGCTTCCGCATTGTCCATGATCTGAATTACGTGCATAATCTGTCGAATTGACCGGCGGGGTGAGGTCATGACCAGGAAGCTATAAAAAGCACATGGAGTGGTGCTTTGCAAGTCCAAGGTCGAGAAGCTCATGGAGGATCTAGCTTGGCCGGCCGATGAGCTGAAAGCCCCTCCATCCAGCAAGCTTGACGAGTGCTGATGAGTAAGGCATACGCCTCAGCAGGTCAGATCACCGCATGCCTGCACACCTTGTCGGTGTTGCAGGCGTATCAGGCCGACCTGCTACAAAAGCTGGACGTGGGGGGCATCTCAGGAGGTCAGGAGGCCAGGAGGTGCAGGCCATTACCCGGTCTATGGCCGCCCTAGCCTTGACAGAGAGGCACCTATAGCTTACCCTGTCGAATTGTCCGACAGGGATGGGGCCGTACTGCTGGATGCCCCCTTACGCTGACTGGCCTATTTGGAGACTTCATCAATGAGGTAGTCGATAGGTTTCAGAAGGCGAAGAAACAGGCAGCGGCTTTACAGCGGTACCTCCCACGCCACTCTTATGGGGCTGCTTGGCCTCAACCCTCAACCCAGCACCTCCCACCGGTAGGTACAGAAACGGAGCGTCGCGACTCGCACTCCCCCTGTCAGGGATTCTGTGCAGCGTTTTGGGTCGAAGAATGTGTTTTACTGCACGTCCAGCTTCAGCGTGCTGCCTTTTTCAAGGTCCCTAGAGCTGCACCAGGGCAGGTGTACCAGAGGTCAGTCTCAAGAGCAGGCTCTGGTCAGAACAAGAATAAATACCCAGTACCCAGCCGGTACTTCATAGTTTCCAAAAAGGAAGGTGGGTTTCACCCTATTCTAGATCTAGGTCAGCTGAACCGCTCACTTATGAGACTCAGGTTCGAGATGCTGACACTAAAGCAGGTCGTGTCTCAGATCAGATCCGAGGACTGGTTTGTCCTGGTAGATCTAAAGCAGCGGTCCCCAACCTTTTTTGCACCACGGACCTGTTTAATGTCAGACAATATTTTTACGGACCGTCCTTTAAGGTGTAGCGGATAAATACAACAAAATAAAATTATATGACCGGCATAAAAACTATTTTCTAAATATAATAATAAACGTGAATCCACTGTGTTGTTTTTTGTTAATTTTGCTAGCTTGGGGGTTTCAATTTAGCGGTTATGTATTATGTGTTACCGGCCGGAGCAGCCCCTATAAGAAGGTAGCGGATGTAGGTAAGACATGTGACCGAGTCAAGCATCTTGACATGCATCAAGAGTAAGTCATAGACAGATGTGGCAGTGAGAAATTCATTTTCCAAAATAAAACATCGTTCAGAATCAGATAATAATTAAAATGAAAATAATGTAAGTTATGTATTATTTCTGTGCGGCCCGGTACCAATTGACCCAGGGGTTGGGGACCACTGATTTAAAGGATGCATACTTTCATTTATCCAACCCAGCCATTAGGGAGGCACAAGCCAGTGCACTCTTAGTGCCGGTCCCAAGCCCGGGTAAATGGGGAGGGTTGCGTTAGGAAGGGCATCCAGCGTAAAACATGTGCCAAATCAAATATGCGGATCACAAATGAGAATTTCATACCGGATCGGTCGAGGCCCGGGTTAACAATGACCGCCACAGGTATCGTTAGCCGACAGGGTACCGGTGGAAATTGGGCTACTGTTGGCCGAAGGAGGAGAAGGAGAGGAGGAAGACGTCTACAGAGATGGCAGGAAAAGGAGCAGTGTAGAAGAGTGGAGGTTCGGGTTGGTACTTTAAATGCTGGTACTATGACTGGTAAAGGGAGAGAGATAGCTGATATGATGGAGAGGAGAAAGGTAGATATGTTGTGTGTTCAGGAGACCAAGTGGAAAGGGAGTAAGGCCAGGAACATTGGAGGTGGGTTTAAACTGTTCTATCATGGTGTGGATGGAAAGAGAAATGGTGTAGGGGTTATTCTGAAGGAAGAGTACAGTAAGAGTGTAGTGGAGGTGAAGATTCTGATAGGGTGATGAACGTGAAGCTGGAAGTTGAAGGGATGATGATAAATGTCATCAGTGCCTATGCTCCACAAGTCGGCTGTGAGATGGAGGAGAAGGAAAGATTCTGGAGTGAATTAGATGAAGTGGTAGATGGTGTACCTAGGAAAGAACGATTGGTGATTGGGGCAGACTTTAATGGGCATGTTGGTGAAGGGAACAGAGGTGATGAGGAGGTGTTGGGTAGGTATGGCCTTAAGGAGAGGAATGTGGAAGGGCAGATGGTGGTAGATTTTGCTAAAAGGATGGAAATGGCAGTGGTGAACACTTATTTTAAGAAGAATGAGGATCATAGGGTGACGTATAAGAGTGGAGGAAGGTGCACACAGGTGGACTATGTTCTATGCAGGAGATGCAACCTGAAGGAGATTGGAGACTGTAAGGTGTTGGCAGGGGACAGTGTAGCTAGACAGCATCGGATGGTGGTCTGTAGGATGGTTTTCGAGGCGAAGAAGAAGAGAAGCAGAGTGAGGACTGAAAGAAAAATAAGATGGTGGAAACTGAAGGAGGAAGAGTGTAGTGTGAGGTTCAGGGAAGAGGTCAGACAGGGGCTCGGTGGTGGTGAAGAGGTGTTGGATGATTGGGAAACTACTGCAGGAGTGATAAGGGAGGCAGCTAGAAAAGTACTTGGTGTGACATCTGGAAATAGAAAGGAAGACAAGGAGACATGGTGGTGGAATGAGGAAGTGCAGGAGAGCATAAGGAGAAAGAGGTTGGCAAAACAGAAGTGGGATAGACAGAGTGATGAGAAAAGTAGGCAGGAGTACAAAGAGATGCGGCAGCATGTAAAGAGGGATGTGGCGAAAGCCAAGGAAAAGGCATATGAGGAGCTGTATGAGAGGTTGGACACTAAGGAAGGAGAAAAGGATTTATACCGATTGGCCAGGCAGAGGGACCGAGCTGGGAAGGATGTGCTGCAAGTTAGAGCAATAAAGGATGGAGAGGGAAATGTGTTGACTAGTGAGGAGAGTGTGTTGAGAAGGTGGAGGGAGTATTTTGAGCAGCTGATGAATGAGGAAAATCAGAGAGAGAGAAGGTTGGATGATGTGGAGTTGGTAAAGCAGGATGTAGATAGGATTAGTAATAAGACAGTGAGAGCAGCGATTAAGAGGATGAAGAGTGGAAAGTCGGTTGGACCAGATGACATACCTGTAGAAGCATGGAGATGTTTAGGAGAGATGGCAGTGGAGTTTTTAACTAGATTGTTCAACAAGATTCTGGAAGGTGGGAGGATGCCTAAGGAATGGAGAAGGAGTGTGCTGGTACCGATCTTTAAGCATAAGGGAGATGTGCAGACCTGCAGTAACTACAGGGGAATTAAGTTGATCAGTCACACCATGAAGTTATGGGAAAGAGTAGTGGAAGCCAGGCTGAGAGAAGAGGTGACCATCTGTGAGCAACAGTATGGTTTCATGCCGAGGAAGAGCACCACAGATGCCTTATTTGCTTTGAGGATGTTGATGGAGAAGTATAGAGAAGGACAGAAGGAATTGCATTGTGTATTTGTGGATTTAGAGAAAGCGTACGACAGGGTGCCGAGAGAGGAGCTGTGGTACTGTATGAGGAAGTCAGGTGTGTCAGAGAAGTATGTGAGGGTGGTGCAGGACATGTATGAGAACAGTGTGACAGCAGTGAAGTGTGCAGTAGGAATGACAGACTGGTTCAGGGTGAGGGTTGGACTACATCAAGGATCGGCCCTGAGCCCTTTCCTGTTTGCAGTGGTGATGGACAGGTTGACTGACGAGGTCAGACAGGAGTCTCCCTGGACTATAATGTTTGCGGATGATATTGTGATTTGTGGTGAGAGTAGTGAGCAGGTTGAGAAGAGCCTGGAGAGGTGGAGATATGCGCTGGAGAGAAGGGGAATGAAAGTCAGTAGGAGTAAGACAGAGTACATGTGTGTGAATGAGAGGGAGGGCAGTGGAGTGGTGCGGTTGCAGGGAGAAGAGGTGGAGAAGGTGGAGGAGTTCAGGTACCTGGGTTCAACAGTGCAAAGTAATGGAGAGTGTGTTAGAGAAGTAAAGAAAAGAGTGCAGGCAGGGTGGAGTGGGTGGAGAAGAGTGACAGGAGTGATTTGTGATAGTAGGGTATCTGCAAAAATGAAAGGGAAAGTTTTTAGGACTGTGGTGAGACCTGCAATGTTGTATAGATTAGAGACAGTGGCATTGAGTAGAAGACAGGAGGTGGAGCTGGAGGTAGCAGAGCTGAAGATGTTAAGGTTTTCGTTGGGAGTGACGAGGATGGACAAGATTAGAAATGAGTTTATTAGAGGGACAGCACATGTAGGATGTTTTGGTGACAAGGTGAGGGAGGCGAGATTGAGATGGTTTGGACATGTGCAGAGGAGGGACATGAATTATATTGGTAGAAGAATGCTGAGGATGGAGCCACCAGGTAGGAGGAAAAGAGGAAGGCCATGAAATTGATGAAAGAGGAGGTTCATGGATGTGGTGAGGGAAGACATGCAGGTAGTTGGTGTGAAAGAGGCAGATGTAGAGGACAGGGTGGTATGGAGACGGATGATCCGCTGTGGCGACCCCTTATGGGAGCAGCCGAAAGAAGAAGAAGAAGAAGAAGAAGATACTTTCATGTATCCATCCTCCCTTCTCAGAGGAAGTGCCTGAGGTTCGCTTTTGAGGCCGAAGCTTACCAGTATCGGTTTCTTCCTTTTGGGCTTGCCCTCTCACCCTGCACCTTCACAGTGTGTGGATGTGGCGTTGGTTCTCCTAAGACTATAGGGCATCCGCATCCTAAACTATATCGACGATTGGTTGATAATAGCTTGATCAGAGCAGTTAGGAGTCTGGCATTAAGATGTTGTTCTTGCTCACATGAAGGCACTGGGGTTTCCGCTGAATACCAAAAAGAGTGTGCTTTCTCCATTACAGAGAACCACTCATCATATCGGATTCGACCCTTATGCGATGGTGGCACAGCTCTGAGGATTCATCCTCCATTCCAGAGCTCCCTCCATGAGGTGTCGTATGCTGCGAGATGTCCCTTGTTCAATGTGTGGTGTGAGCAGCCTGGTTGGTTCAGTGCTGGAATTCCTTCAAGAACAGTTTGCCAAAGGGTTGGCTCCGTTTCCCGTAAAAGACTATGCGTCCACCATTTCGGTGTATAATGCCCCCGTGGTGGGGCAAACACTGGGCAGAGACCCACTGGTGATCCCTTTTCTCTGCGGCACCTCAGCCTCCGGGACGACCTATAGTGCTTGGTTGGGACCTGGCCATTTTGCTGGAGGCTCTATTTAAGCCCCCTTTTGAGCAATTAGCCGAGGCTTCTTGGAGGCACCTCACAGTCAAGACTGTGCTTCTGCTGGCTATTTGCTCTCTTAAGAAAGTAGGGGATCTACAGGCCCTCTCAGTGGCCCCCTCCATTCTGGAGTCTACTCCAGGTATGGCCAGTGCCTTCACTGAAAAGGGAACGTCTCTAGGTTACGTGTGTAACCCTAGTTCCCTGAGGGAACGAGATGCTGCATCTCCATAAGGATCTGAGCAAATTGCCAACTTATGATGGCTAGATGACTGTCAGATCTTTAATAAATATATAAATTAACAAACCAATAAACAAGCATAGTCATATTTCAAGCATATTTTGACTCTATTTATGATACTGATATTGCATTTTATCTTTAGCAAGCCCATGTTAATACACACTCCATTTAACTGAGTTTACATGGGACATCAAAGCACACAAGATGGCAGAGTGAGAGCAATTACAACCCCCTTTTAATTAAACTTGGATCAAAATCAGATTACGAATAAAAAGAAACTTAAATTATATGATGTTATAATAATGTTATAATATTTTATGCCAGGGTACCGACAATTTCGATTTTCTTTTTCGTGGTGGAGAGTTTATACAGTAGGTCTGATGTCAGTTTGCTGTATTTTGAACTCAGTTTTATGACAATGCTGAAACCATGGTGAATCTGTCAAGTAAAACTATAATTATTTTTTTTTTTTAATAAAAACAAGCTTATATGACATATTACTTATGGGAGAAAACACATCCATCAGTTTTTCTGGCAATGGATGCCAAAGTAACCATCTAACTATGCATTTAAATTGAATGAAAGTGTATATCAAATACATAAATGTTGTCAATAGAATCAAAATTTAAACAGTTTTAATTACTCATTATTATTCATTGAAATCATGTCAAACGTCATTGATTTACATGCTGTCTTCTGCACATCTTGACTGCTGCTGTACTTTTGCACTACATTGTGTTCTTATATTCACTCCCGGGTATAGTTTTTACAGTTCACAGTACTGTATAACTAAGTATACAGTAGGTTTACTGGTCGGCGCTATCTTGGTTTTGTGTCTTGTCTTGTGTTGTCTGTCTGTACTGTTTTTTGTCTGCACTGTTTGCACCAGGTTGCACTCGATGCACTTTATGTAGCTTGTGTTGTGTTGTAGCTTTATGTTATTGTTTAGTGTAGCACCAGGGTTCCGGAGGAACGTTGTCTCGTTTTTACTGTGTACTGTGTACCACTGTGTATAGTAGAAATGACAATAAAAGCCTCTTGACTTGACTTGATCAAATTTGAGTAAAAAGCTCACAAAAGTGTAATCCATAGCTTTTCTAATTTATTTTAATTCAATATGTGAAATAAAGGACTTTGGGTCGTGAGTGCAATTTCTTATTTTATTGATATAATTATTAATTTAATATAGTTATTCTCATGAGCTGCTGCTAAATTACTTCAGTTTTGTGGCATAAATCCTGGGGCATGACTGTTAAATGACACCTTCATTATTCATAAAATAATGGAAAATCAAAGTCAAGGTATCAGTTTTATTTTATTATTTACTAAACTGCTACTTAATGAATAACAAATAGTGCTGGTTACATTAATGTCTAGTTTCCATAATAGTCAAAGCTCTTTTTTATAAACAGACATCCCTCTGTGAATGCATCAAGTGTCCTTGTATCTTCTGGTCATTTAATTTTTATTTAAGAAGGAGAATATGAAAAATTATAAAGGATTTTTATTTTAATTTTCTTTTTTAATACTTTAGAACAAAAAAAAAAATAGTTTCTTCGTGGATGCACAGAAAAGAAAATCGAGGGGAAACAAAAACAAAAAAGGCCTTGATTTTTGCATGTATTATTGAAGAAGCAATACATCTTTTATTAGGTATGAGCTATTTTACATTGATTTATTTTTTTCCGATATCTACAATATTTAACAAAAATCTTTTTAAATTACCGTAATTTCCGGACTATAAAGCGCACCCAAATATAAGCCGCACCCGCTGAATTTTACAAAGATTTTATTTTGAACATAAATAAGCCGCACCTGTCTATAAGCCGCAGCCCTGTCTATACTGAAACTAATGAACTTTACACAGGCTTTAATGAAAGACAGTGTCTGTTACACGGCTTGTATCTAAACAGTAGCCTACCAAGAAAGTCATTGTTCACTGTCTTCCTCCTTCCTTTCACAACTATTTCTCTCTAGTTTTTCTTTTGGCATCGTTGTGCGTTTAAAAATCACCATCGGTGAAGCTTTTCTCCCGATGCCGTGCAGCTCAGAACACAGGTGAAGTGCGTTTTTTCATGCCCGGTTGTTTTCAGCGTGACGAATGATTCGCATTTCCTGTTGACAGTCTGAGTGAGAGGCAGGTCAAACGTCAGAGGAACATCACCCATATTTATGATGTGGTGCGGCCCGATTCAGTGGGATATATTGTATATAGTCTGGGCTCGCCTGATTGTATATAATAGTTCAGTTGTATGAATAAGGGGTGTACTGAATTTGTTCTTTGAATATCATTTTACTCCACATTAAGCGATTACTTTATATAGGGAGGAAAACATATAACTTTGCACGCTGTCTTCATCATCTGTGTCACAATCGGGGCTTGAACCCAGTTCACTCAAGCGAGAAGTAGACACTCTAGTGCAGAGCCAAACCCTGGATTGAGGACTAAAACACAAATGTTGGAAAATAACACTCCCAAAAATCATATTTCAAAAGGTAAAAGTCTCAAAAACGAAAAAAAGGGCAGAGCAATAATGACGTCCACACAACATAGCATCTAACAGGAGATGAAATAACTTTACAACTAAACACAAACACTAAGTTTTACAAAGATGTGAGAATCTGAGAGATGGCAGGAGGGTCGGGAAACAAACGAATTGAAATAGCACACCAGTTAGGAAACATAAGCAACGTAAAATAACAGCAGAGATGGCACAGGTATACCCATCCTTTACTCAAGTAGAAGTACAGATACTCGTGTTTTAAACTTTTCCACTTTTTCAAGAAGTTTGGGCTCTGACATGTACTAAAGTAAAAAATAGCCATTACTTCTACCTTTTTTAGTGTCACACTCGTAACTAGACCTCACATAATATTAATATATTGAAATAAAAGAATTAAAATTTTGTTACCTAATGAATGTATCCAGGCTGAGCAACCACCATATAGAACACAAGGATGATGATGATCAGTTGATCAGGAAAGTCTCTGTTCTCAAGTTTACATCACTGACTCCCTCTGTCTCATCCATGTTAGCTCCATACATCTTGTTGCCTTCTGCATTGCTTGATGTTAGCTTCTTTGGCTAGCCTACGTCTGTGATTGTTGAAAGGAAGAAAATGATACACCAATGGTAGGTTAAAAAAAAGTCATGCAATGACAAGATATAGGTTGATGGGCTGAAAACGGTGGGCAAATAGAAGAAAAAATATTGATCATGAATCAAATAGATTAAAACTTAAGTAATGAGGCTGGTGTGAAAATGAAAGAAGTAGAAAGTACAGATTTTTTATGTAAAAAATCTATTGAGTGAAAGTAAAAAAGTAAAAACATTTATAAATAGGGAAGTAAAGTACTGATACCAGAAAATTCTACTGAAGTACAGTAACAAAGTATTTGTTACTTGCCATCTCTGCATAAAGGATTACATAGCATCAAAAAAACAGATTCTTAACACTGAATGTGGCTTATTGTATTTTGTTAATAATTGTTTTCTATGGGAGTAGAATGCTTAAGGTGTAAGTTAAAGTGTGGATGGGGTGTAAATTTGGCTTTGTTATGTCATCAGAAATGTCTTTTGGAAGTTGGCAGCCAATGTACATATGTTTGTGTTCGATATTAAAATTACAATATAAAAAGTATGTTTAGCCATTACTTATTATGAAATAGACTGCTAAATACATCTCTTTGAGCTACAGAGCATAAATTTTCTTCTAGCTAGGCTTTGCTTCACTATTAAATAATATGCTGTCTTTAAACAGGGGAAATGGGGGAAGGGGAGTGCTGATTATTTCAACGTGAAATGAAAAAAGAGCTGTACTTACCAATATGCTGAATTATTCTTTTGTACAATCTTATTATATAAAATTGCATTAAGGCTTACAGGTGTTTCATCGTGTCTTTTCATGGATAGACTATACAGCTTTCATATAAATAACAAGCCAAACAATGGTGGGGTCTGAAATGTTGCTTTTGAAAGCTTAAAGCTACTAGTTCACATTGAGGGCCACAGTTTTCAGATCAACTCTGAAACATGACTTTAAATCTCATGCATTATATGCTTGTTCAGAAGTGCTGAGGTCATTACCATTTCGCATGGGTTTACTTTGTACTTTTTCCTCGCTTTGTGAAAGGACTACATTAGTTTTAACGACGCAAGGATGTTAAAAGGCTGTTTTGCTGATCCTTTAAAGGGCCGAGAGAAAAAGAGATGCTCACTTCTGTTGGACTTGACTAAGAAAAAAAAAGGTGGTGCTCACATCATTTTTTCTGGATATATATATATATATATATATATATATATATATATATATATATATTGCTTGGACAGTTGCGCGAATATATTCGAATATACAGTATATGGCCTTCAGATATACAGCACACTTTATACTGTAGCATGCCACACAGTGCACACACAAAAAAATCCCAAGAACCAATATATTAGTACACATAGTCCAGTTTTTTCTTTGCATTAATAATATACAGGAGCTTTAGTTTCTTATAGTATTGGTTTAAAATCTTACACTTTGAATTAGATATACTTTATTGATCTCTTGGGGGAAATTATTGCTTTAATGCAGCAGCAGGTTACACAAACAGTAACGCAATAATTTCCCCAAAGGGATCAATAAAGTATATCTAATTCAAAGTGTAAGATTTTAAACCAGTACTATAAGAAATTACATAGTATTTACATATTATGTACATGCCACTGACTAAATGTCCTCTCTTGCCCCCCTGAGATGTTTATACCATCTTCATATTATGCTGCAAAAGAGCTGTTTAATCTGGCAGAAGCTGCAGCTGATGGATGGACGCAACATGATTGATGCTCTAGTTTGCACGAGACCTTAGCCACAGACATACAGGATAGGTCATGAAGGCCGTGCCCATGCTGTCTTGTTTCCAATTTAATGCTATCCATGTTGATTGGCAGCGTTCACTCTGACCTAGTGATTCATCTGCCACAAACGGTGCAAATGAGACACAGTCACAGACAAGACACTTTTTTCAGATCAAGAAAGCTACTGTATATACAATAATATGCTTTTTGGCACAATTAAACCCTGGAAATCTTTATTAGAAACTGAACAATTACATATGGTGATTGATTTGAAGTGATTAATGACAATGCATCTCCCATCAGCAAGGCACAGAAAGCTTGCACAAAATATTTTACCAACCAAGAAGCCTTTCTGTAAAATAACCTGATGTGGATGCAGTAGGGAAGGAGAGGTTAGGTCAGAAGCACTCACGCAAGGACCAGGGATTTTTTTAGAAGGGGGTTCCTGACCCAAGAGGAACCATTGCCTAAACACTTTGCCTCATTTTGGATTTTTGTTCAACTTTCTTGCTCTGCTGAGGACATTGCTCACCCTCCCTGCTCTGCTACTGATGTTCCTCTGCCTCCTTTCCTTGCTGAGGACATCACCCATTCACCTTGCTCTGCCAAATCCTTCCAATGCTGCTTCACCTCCTTGCTAAACTGAGGACGTCATTCTGACTACTTGCTCTACTGATAACACCTCCACCCCATAAAGACAATACAGCTCATGGTGTCACCATGGACATCCTCCTTTCCCCTGTTTCTTGGGGTACAGTGCTTCCCCCTCTGGACTTGCACTACGCACTTCACTCTCTCCTCAGGCTCCACAATGGACATAGCTCCCCCTACTGCATTTAGGGTGGAAATTACTTCATCACCAAGCTCTGTCTTGATTCCCAGTGTAGAAATGTCTCTTGACTGACTGTCCAGGTCTTCCTGTTGACTTCCTGTTGACAAGGTGTTTGTTGTGCTGGAGTCGCACATCAATGGCTCTGTCCAAATATTTCTAAAAGAGGTGCTGAACTACACTTCCCATCAACCCCTGCAGGGGTTGCACCTGTGTCTAATTTCACCTTGATTAGTTTTCGTGTTTTAGCGCCTCATTGTCAAGCTGTTGTTGTTTTGTGTTAGTGTGTCATTGTATGCACCATAATTTCGCGAATTTTTGGTTCTTGTTTTCATTGTCTATGGTAACCAGTCTGCACTTTTTACTTAATATAAAGATTTACACTTGTATATGCCTGTTTTGCAATCTTTGTCAAATTAAATGCTAATTTATTTTTATGTCAGACATCATGAATGGAGACTAAATGTAAATGTATGTCTTATTTATGTCACTTAACATATCCAGCATAATAAAAGTTCCACAGAACTCCGCACTTAAGAGAAAACAGACTAGCAAGTTACAAAGACACATACTTATGAATCCTGATGTGTCAATCGATCATGCTTTGATGATTTTAATACATTTTGAGTCCTATTGTCATATTATTTTGAAGTGAAAAAATATTTTATGTTAATTACATTTATTAACAGTGTTAGAAACAGGGTTGAAATAGTTTGGTTTTTTTATGTAGAATTCAAACAAAGGCAATAAACTAAAACTAGCTACTTTACATGCAAACACACAACATACACATTGCCATCTTTTTGCTTTTATTTGTGTAGTATTGTCGTGTTAGTTGTAATAGTAACCATGTTATTGTTTGTGGAATGGTTCTGATTTGCCAATATAGCATGCTACACACTACACAGTGTTATTTTTTGCCAGTTGTTGTAGGTATACATTCCATAATTGCAAACGAAGTACAACTTTTTTATTCACACTTGCTTTTCACTGAAACATCTGCAAAATAACACAGGCTTTAGCACATTCATTTTGTGGTGGCAAGTTGTACTGTGATCATTGCATGACCTAGACCAATGTATAATTTGATGGTTTATATAAGAAAGCAGCTCAGTATGGGTGGATTCTTTTTCAGCAATGAACCAGCAAGTTGCACAAAAAAAAATAATTGTCATATAAAGCAAATTTTCTCATTCTATTTCTAAAGTATGCTTAAGAAAAGAAGGCAGAAGGTATCTGTTGTGGGTTACTGCAGTCATAAAGCAACAGTTACATTTTTATATTCTACTGTATGATATAACTTTCATTATGAACCTGTTTTTTTCTTTTTCTTTTTTTAATCTCTGACTGCCCTCGTTTTTGCTTTCAGCACATTTCCACATAATGTTATTAGCATAACTATTCGGCTATTTTTATTTTACAATAATAGTAACACATTACATTATAAAATCACTAAATGGACAGTAGTGAAAATGATTAGTGCCTGGTATTAAGCACTCTTACCCACTTTTGCTTGAACACTCACAAAAAAAAAAACTTAAATGGAAAAGGGTGGTTGTAATTGTTAAAATCTATATTGTTTCCAGGGTCTCTGGATGAAAAACGGTCATGACTTAATCCTTGTTGAAGTACATTTTGAATCTTGGTTAACAGGTCATTGACTTTTATGATGTGACATTTTTTGTCCATCTACTTTTTCCTCTTCATTTTCTTCATATTTCAATGATTCACAGTACAGTTTTTATGTGGGCCAGTAAAGAATGAATCATGAAGGAAGTGTTGGTGAATTAACTTTTTATGTGAAAACACCTCAGCTTTTACCAGAGCACTAAATGATCCATAATGCACAGGACTTTGGAATGGAAGCTCTTATACTGTGGGGGGGGTGGGAATGACAGAGAGAGAGAGACAGAAAATGAATGAGAAATAGCATCTGGCTGCATGCTTGTACTGTTACTGTAGCCAGACAAATGTAAATCTCTTTTATGACACTGGCTCTTAAATAGCTGTCAGTCTGGGGTCTCACACTGGGCAACCTCCTCCGGCCTCGCTGCGTGCTGTAATTGAGCCATCTTCCTTCCCCAAAGACTCGTCATCTGCTGCTTGAAACAGATTTAGTTGACACCATCTGTGACATAAATCTCACACAAGAAATAAAAAAAACAATAACAGACTCTGATCAGGAGCAGTGAAATTAATTTTACATTAAATCCTTTCTGTCTGTTCATATTTATGCATAACTTGGCCAAGAGGTCACCAAGATAAAAAACTAAGGTGGTAAAGTTTCGGTGTCCCAAGATTTTATAATTCTCTGAAACTGTATATTCTTTAAATATAATTCCCTCAGTTGCTGCTTTGAGGAATGCAGTGAAAGTCTGAAAGTCTGACATGTCTATGAATTTACATAATTAGATGGAGACATTGTCATCATTGAAAAGAGACCACTCCCATCAGGCAACATTTTATCACAGAATTAAGGGGATTAAATGTCAGAATAAGTTTTAATATATAGGGGTTTCCCAAAGCCTCTACACATAGGGGAAACAAAAACAGTTTAGCAAAATGTCTTATTATGCTATACATACTGTCTTTCTCTTGAACCCATGTAAAGCATGTGTTCATAGGGCTCAATTTGTGCACAAGGGCAATGTCATGCTGAAACATATTTGGGTCTACAACTGGGTCTACAATTGTATATATATGTGTGCATGCGTGCATGCGTGTGTATAAAGAGAGATAGAGATATCAATAGATAGATATACAAATACAATACAACACAATACAACTTACACCCTTACAAAATACAATAAAACACAACTTTGTTATAATTACAGTACAGATACTAAGCAAAATTACCAAGTGCAGTAACTATAATCAAGTGGGAAATTGTGTTATGGTCTGATGAGACCAATTCCAATGAAATTATAATTCCATAATTTTTTAAGGTATTTTTGGTGAAAAAAATTGCAAATCATCAAATGAACATCATACCCATACAACATTGTGGTGGCAGCATCATGCTTTAAGGGGCTTGTATACAGTATACAGTATATAATGACTATTTTATGAATCCATTTGTTTATGTTATATGTAGATACCCTTGCCTATTTTCTGCCAGCCACAGTAAAAAACAAAGGCACCATGTGGTCTCTCAGGACCAATGCTTTTTAAATCAACTTTTGTTCCCATGTAGTGAAAAACCAGACAGTCCAGGTGATGAGGCCACATCTGTTGAGCTCCACATGTCCACTCTAACATGTTCAAGATCATAGCTTTAGGGTGAACATTGTGCTTCTTGATCCAGGAGTCACCAGGTTCTGACCAACTTGTAATAAATGTCTTGATTTGTCATGTTTAATTTCTAATTTGGCTCTGATTTTATGTTTGTTGAGTACTGAACCACCAGGATAATGAAAGTACATACAAATGTGCCATGTAGAGTTCCCAGCCCATCCTGTGCAATGTGGTAGTTATATGGATTTATGCAGGAATGCCAGATTTGGGTTACAACAGTGCAACAGGGGAGCAAGGAGCAACAACAGACTCTGTAAACAAGCTGGAAGAAATGTGTTTTGCTACTAGAAAATATTTACACTGTGGTAGAACATAGAGGAAACTCGAAACATAAATTCTTCGCACTCGAAGGCACAGGGTTTTTTGCTTGTTTTATGTCCCTGGGCATAGTAAAAACAGTTAGCCCACTAGTACCGGGTAAATGCTCCCTAATTTCAAAGAGTAAAATTCTTGTTGTGGTGTTAAGTCTCTAAAGATTTTTTTCTTTCCTCTTATGTATTTCCTTAAATCACCAAAAAAAGATCTGATTAGGGCACAAAAACTAGTAAGTAATGACTTTTTAGGAAATCCACAGCAATGCATTAATAATAAGCAGTGTATGTGTGTGTGCATGCTCCAGCTAAAGTTTAAATGCCCCGAAATAGCATTTGCATTTATATAGTTTTTTTCACCTGTAGTGTTAGCCACCCTGTGTCTGCCTGGTGAGCAGCTATTAATCACCATTAATATTACCTGTGGAAAATTAAGATTAAGGCAATAATCCCATGAAGGAATATGGCTTCTTCATTTTTATCTCACAATCTATGGCTTTAAAAGTCACTGTTTACTGAGAGGGGAAAACCCCTGCAGTCTTACATGAGCTGCCTTTAAATGCAATATGGATGGGTTTGAATGTGATCCGTATCCACACAATTCTGCACCTGAAATTTCACATTTTTATATGATGAGACAGATGGGGTTCCATTTTTGAAAAGTCTATTTTGTGAAAGCTGGTGCTAGTGACTCATTTACAAATAATTCTAAAACCTTAAATCCCTGATATATTGTGGTCAGTCTGAATCCTTGATTCTGATCGTCTGGAAGGTGTGTGTTCAAACTGCTTAACATACAGGTAGTTTTGGCCAGTTTAATCATTTTTCTAAATTAAGGTGCTGCTTTATAAGCAAGCTTAACAGTTCCATACACACTGTGGATGATTTATTTTCATGTCATTTAACATATATGTGATTATAAATAGCCATAATGATAAAGGTAATGCTAAAATGCAAATTATAATGTAAAAGGAAGAAGCAATTAACACCAACAGCTGCATTATTAGCATAGATGCAGCACTGATGCACATAATCCACACACACACAAAATCTCTCTCTCTCTGTCATAACTATTTATTAAAAATACATAAAATAATATACAAATTTGAAACAAAGATGGTTATACAAAACAAGCCAACATAGCAGAATAGTCATTGAAGCTGTACTGTCATTTGCTACTTACTTATCTTTTACTCAGTCTCTATTCTAACAAATTTGAACCTGATGCCTAAACATTTTATTGAAGGTTAGCCAACCTCTTTAAGTCAAACAATTCAAAGTCAAAAGGTTAGACTGAGAAGACGGTTCAGGGACTCTTATGATAAAACAACGTCCTTATTCCTTGCTGCCTTTTGGGAGCCGGTGCCGATGGCAGGAGACAAACAGGACCCTGACACTTCCGTTTAATTAACCTAATTAGCATAGCATTATGGTTTGACCGGACAGTAGTGTGACAGGTCTAGGGAGGAGAGTGTAACAGTGACCTTTTTTCAGACACCACCAGCTGTCAGCAATTACAGGCGGCCGTGATAAAGCCTTCCGCTCTCTCACTTCTACTGCCACTCTCACTTCACATCTATTCGTTCATCTAATGCTACAAGAAACCGCAATATTTGACAGATTGTAAGAAGTTTTAATAAGGTTCTCATATTATTCACTTCACACAATGGTTCAAGTTATACAAAAATAAACAAACAAGACAACATTAATGTTTCAACAAAAAAAAAAAAATTGTGGCAACTGTGATGTAGCGACATTTTTAAACATAGGAAAACATCCTTAAACCCAAAAAACGAAATAGTCTTAGAACTGAAAGGGTAAGGAAATATTCTGCTGTAAATAAAAATGTTTGACCCTAGCTGTATGAACACAAACAAGTACAGTATTGTAACTAGCTGGCTATCTGACTTGTTTTTGTGCATTTCCAATGAAGTTGCTGCAAGTAAATTTTGGTTCTCCCTACCTTTCTCATCTGCAGCTGATGAACTTTCATACATCAAGCCAAAAGTTAGATTCCTAATGAGGATTGTTTGATGATATCACAGGTTTTGAATTGGTTGAACAGTTTCAAACTTAGAAATGTAATTTTCTTCAACTAACACAGACGTGCAGAGCGATACAAACAGTAAAATGTCCCGGTGTGGTTATAGGAAAACAAGCCCTCCTGGGAAGCTGTTTAACTAATAAAATTTGTGGATCAGAACTAACTGCTGTATAATAGTCATTATATAGGAATGCATGCCCCAGTTTCTTGCCTACATATTCAAGATTCAGCACCATTCTGTTTTATAGGCTTTTGGCTTGCTTAAATTCAATCATGAGACTAAATGTAAATGTATTTTTCACCGCGAGTTAGGGGTTTGCCGTGTCGCAGAGGCAAACGCAGCAACAAATTGATTCGCACAAACCCATCACCAAAGCAGTGTTTAAACAAAAATGACTTAGCACTAATGAAGCAGGGATTTAAACTGAAACAGAGCAGTGTATGCTTTGTGTTTTTTTGTCTTGTCAAACAATAGTTGGAACTCATCATTTATTTTTCTGTGTTGGCAGGTACATCAGTAATGAAAGTGATGGCCTCAGATGCAGATGACCCGACCTATGGGAGCAGTGCCAGGATAGTGTACAGCGTTTTGGAGGGTGAAATGTTCTTTACTGTTGATAGACAGACTGGTAAGACATAGAAATTAAACGCATTTCAGGTCTTTCCTCTGGGTGGCATTTAGTGCAGCTTTTTTTTTTTTGGTTTAATCTGACATGTACGCTTTTTATACCCCCCATTTTATAATGCACAGCATTAAGAATTAAATGCAGGACATATTCACCAAGGAGTTTCTTTGAAAGTGTCTCAGAATATAAATGCTAAGAGTGCAGTCTGTCACACAGAGAATATGATAACCAGAAATGAGCCCACTTTCATTAAATCTACATTATGCTATTCAGGCAATGCTTTTCTTTACTTTCACTTCTCACAGCTTATTTCAAATGTATAGTAATAAACATTCAGAGCCAGATTCCCAGATGTAAATGTCTTCATCTGTCATCTGAAAAATAAATGATAACCAGAATACAGCCCACTACCATTAAGTCTGTCAGTCAGATATCCTTAGTGGGAGTTTTCAGGTTGAAGGTTAAGGATATAATAGGTCTAAATTAGTGCCGGTGGGAATTCTTGGACAAAAAGCCTTCACCGATATCATCTGTGTCCTGACATCCACCAGTATCAGCTTCCATCTATTCCATAGAATGAAACTGCAGCGTCAGCTTACTGAGTTTTTTGGACAGAGAAGAAGAAAAGATTATGATTAAGTCAGAGAGGTTGCACATAAAATGTAGTTATAGCATTTTATGATGTTTTCAGCTAACATAAAAAACATTAAAAAAAATACATTTATTGTACCATTTATAAGATAAAACAAAGACAATGAAATACTGTAGATCGATTTGTGTCTTATCTGCCGATATTTTTGTAGGCTTTTTCCATTCTGTAACTCCATTATGAAATCCTTCCAGCCCAACTGAAAACTCGTTTTCTCCAGTGTCATGTACTGTAGTCCAGCTCAGGAAATTCCTCTCAGCGATATTGTCAAACATCTAAGTTTTTGTCTATCATGAGCTTATGATTATTGCCCGAGTGAGAAAGATAGTTATGTAACTGGTATTACCTGGATTACATTATTGTGCACCTTATATACATTAAGAGCATTTGGCAGACACCCTTATTCAGAGCGACTTACATTTATGTGCAAACCTGATTCCAAAAAAGTTGGGACACTGTACAAATTGTGAATAAAAAAGGAATGCAATAATTTACAAATCTCATAAACTTATATTTTATTCACAATAGAATACAGTGGGGCAAAAAAATATTTAGTCAGCCACCATTTGATTCCCGACAGCTGTGACTCGTTAAGGATACGACTATATAAACTCACTTTCTCGAGTCACAGGCTGTCGGTTCTTGAAGGTCATGCTGGTGATCTCGTGGATCCTCGACCACCAGCATTCCCCGCTGGTTCCGTCTCCTGACTCTGTATCCTTTGTGGATTACTCTTAGCCATTGGAGTTTACTTTAATTTTCTGGATATTGCTTTCCGTGTTGGTTTTACTTGTCCCGAGCGGATAACTTTCTGTTTGTGACTCTCCGCGTTTTGTGTGGGTGTTTTGGTTGAGTTGTGAATAAATAATGATTGAGTTACTTCCGCTTCCACATCATGATCGCCACCGTGACAGTCCTCCACTTATTACCTGTATTAATGGCACCTGTTTGAACTCGTTATCAGTATAAAAGACACCTGTCCACAACCTCAGACAGTCAGACCCCAAACTCCACTATGGCCAAGACCAAAGAGCTGTCAAAGGACACCAGAAACAAAATTGTAGACCTGCACCAGGCTGGGAAGGCTGAATCTGCAATAGGTAAGCACCTTGATCAAAATGATCACAAGAACGGCGAGCAAAAATCCCAGAACCACACGGGGGGACCTAGTGAATGACCTGCAGAGAGCTGGGACCAAAGTAGCAAAGGCTACCATCAGTAACACACTACGCCACCAGGGACTCAAATCCTGCAGTGCCAGACGTGTCCCCCTGCTTAAGCCAGTACATGTCCGGGCCCGTCTGAAGTTTGCTAAGAGAGCATTTGGATGATCCAGAAGAGGATTGGAAGAATGTCATATGGTCAGATGAAACCAAAATAGAACTTCTTGGTAAAAACTCAACTTGACGTGTTTGGAGGAGAAAGAATGCTGAGTTGCATCCAAAGAACACCATACCTACTGTGAAGCATGGGGGCGGAAACATCATGCTTTGGGGCTGTTCTTCTGCAAAGGGACCAGGACAACTGATCCGTGTAAAGGAAAGAATGAATGGGGCCATGTATCGTGAGATTTTCAGTGAAAACCTCTAAGTTCTAGAACAACATATGCTCCCATCCAGACATCGTCTCATACAGGGAAGACCTTGCATTTTCCAACATGGAAATGCCAGACCACATACTACATACTGCATCAATTACAACATCATGGCTGCGTAGAAGAAGGATTCGGGTACTGAAATGGCCAGCCTGCATTCCAGATCTTACACCCATAGAAAACATTTGGTGCATCATAAAGAGGAAGATGCGACGAGGACGACCTAAGACAGTTGAGCAACTAGAAGCCTGTATTAGACAAGAATGGGACAACATTTCTATTCCCGAACTTGAGCAACTTGTCTCCTCAGTCCCCAGACGTTTGCAGACTGTTATAAAAAAAAGAGGGGATGCCACACAGTGGTATACATAGCATTGTCCCAACTTTTTTAAGATGTGTTGATGCCATGAAATTTTAAATCAACTTATTTTTCCCTTTAAATGATACATTTTCTCAGTTTAAACATTTGATATGTCATCTATGTTGTATTCTGAATAAAAAATTGCGTTCTGTTTTTATTCACAATTTTTACAGTGTCCCAACTATTTTGGAATCGGGTTTGTAATTCATACAGCTGAGCAGCTATGGGGTTAAGGGCCTTGATCAGGGGCCCAGGAGGGGCACCTTGGTGTGGCTGGGATTTGATCTTATGACCTTCTGATCCAAAATCCAATGCCTTAACCACTAAGCTACCACCTCCCACCAGGACCTTCCAACAAATTCACCATGAGATACGTGTTGTATATGAAGTTTAATTTACAAAAGAGGCAACCGTCATACAGCCTCTTCTCCTTAAACAATCACCTGGTCAGCAATGGTTCCTAATGACAAGAAACCCAGGCAATTATCCAGGGTGGGTTTTTCTTCACCCTTTTTCTTTTTTTTTAAAGGTCATCATTTAGTCACTCTGGAGAGATGCCATCCTTGGTGCTGAGGTATGTTGCAAAGGCTGCCTTATACACCATTAGAGTAAATGGGAACAAACTGCTGTCTAGCAGCTCCTGAAGAAAGGTTTGAATTCTTCCTTAGCTTCTACCTAAGGGCATATGAGGTCCTTAGGTGATGCCTTAAGGATCTGACTTGTCATAACATTGTCCTAGCAGAGGAGTATGTGACAATGTCTCAGAAATTTTAAGAAGAATATTATGGCCCAATGGACTGACCTCTATTCTGGCTGGTTGTTCTGTATTTTGATCTCACACTAGGAGACACAGCCAGGAAAAGATACATCCATAATAATTGTAGCTTTAGCATCACCCGCAAGTTAGACCCTGCTCTCAGATAAGGGCATGTTTACTGTTTATTTAGGGTGCTACCATGACATACTTATTTCTGAAAATTTGTAAGCTATTGAAAGCCCAACTGTACTACTGCTGGAGATTTAGTCAACAACCCTAGCACACTCAGTAGAAGCCAGTACTGCAAAAGCTGTCTGGCTGTATCTGATTTGTAAGTGCAGTATTGGTATCATTCTTAATGAATCTGAAATTCAGGTGGCTGGATTGTGTGGACTGTTTTAATGTTACAGAAGCTGAGCTGAGCTGGCCATCAATGGAGACAGAACATTGTGTACTGTTTGTGTCTCAAAAACCCCATAGCAGTAGGGAGATACCAAAGGATTAAACTAAACAATTTGTGTTAAGTGTTTGCACGGCATTAATTTAACATTTGACCCATTCATAACCAGTTCAGTCCTCTCTCATCTAGGTTCTGATGGAAACCACTGACCTTCTTCTGAACAAGAAAGTACATCGAATAGGACCCTTTGTACTGATCTGTATGCTGTTATCATGCTTCTGCCCAAGGGACTAATTGGATCAGAGTGGCAGTCTTGTTGTGGCCCTGAGTCCTGAGATTTTTGCAAGCACATGCTGAAAATCGAGTTTGTATTGGTGCATCATTCTCAGGACACACTGACTCACCATACTGCTGTGCACTTTATTATCACTGGTATTGATGTTTTACCATACATTGTCTCTTTAAGGTGGTCAATACCAAGGCAGTGAACACAGTGTCTGTCTTTAGCTTCCAAACTTTGCTAGCAATAATCCTAAAGCTTGTTTCATTTGATCACACAGATAACCAAGAACAGTATTGTTATAGTGAAGAGAAAAAAAAAATTAAACACCCTAGCTGTATGTACCCAAAGGCCCACTAGTAAGATGGTAGGTGATGTTGAAAATTGAGTCAAAAATACGCAGGGTAAGAAACTGACCCATGGGGAGAATGAGGGATGAAATAAATGAAAATCAATTCCACTTCCATTGTTGTTTGTTCAGTGGGCTGAGCAATGAGGAGCACATGCAAAGGAATCCCACTTGACCATGTTAGAAGCATGTAATCTCATGCCCACATGTTGGTAGATGTCAGGGCAAATGTAGGAGAAACATTTTTATCACATCAATGCTGTGATAAGACTCGACTTGAGGTGAAGACCTGACCTGGTGAAGACCAGCATCACTGTGAGCACTGAGGGACTTTTCAGTTAACATGTAAAATGACAAGGGAGACCCAGTCAACCATGCTAGTAGCATGCGTAAACAGGTTAGCTAGTTGGCAGCGGATGTGAATTTTACAAGAGGATGTGCCAAAGGGAAAATAAGTGCAGCAAAAGAATAAGGTCACTAACATATGAACAGCAAAAAAGAGACAATAAGTCAAGCAAATGATAGCAATGCTAACGAGGGAAACTCATTACATGATACGACTTGCTTTCTTCAGTACGTGTGCTAAAATCTATGAAACACATAAACGCACCACAACATTAGAAAAGGCTTAAAAAAGGATTTTGATGCCAACTTTGAAAGACATTTTTTACTCCAACCATAGACCAAAGCCACTATACAGATAACTCCCAATGGTCTGACATGTGATCAAAGTAAGAAGCAGAAGAACATAGCTGTATGACAGCAATACTTATTGAGTTTGCTGGAATGCACATAAACATGAAAGTATTCAGGCCATTCTTGTTTCTTCTGCTGGTTAGTCAGAGAAAAAAAAAAAATTAAATAAATAAATAAAAAATTATATATATATATATATATATATATATATATATATATATATATAGCATAATGTACCATTGCAAGAGCTATACGGTATGTTTAAATGCTATGCTTTATTATTTTTTGCTTGCTTCAAAATCACAGAGTAGTGGAAATGATTTCCGCATTCTCCTATGGTCTCGATGCTTGACACTATTAGATAAAATGCTGTTAAACATTTTCATAATTTCTTTGGACCACCACTCACACAGCTGTACCTACAGAGTGAACCAGAGCCAAAGAGTAGCACTTTAATAAATCGCTCACCTGAACATAGAGATGACTGTAGATACTTTCCATTTTATTCATACTTTTTTTTTTGTGAACAAGGTAGAAAATGTTGCGGAACTCTACTTATGAACAATGTAAAGGCAGAAAATAACACATACCACCCTGCTTAAATACACACATGATGACTGATTATACATATTTAAATATAAAATATATTCATTTACAACAGATGTAATGTCATTGTATTGATTAATAAACAATGCTAAACGAAGCATCTTAATACTATAGAATAACATGGTTTTGGTTAGTTTGTCAACTCAATTTTTCATACCATCTGGATGCCACAGGTGCTCTAATATAAAAAAATACCACACACCTGTTAGTATATCAGAAAACAAGCACAAGTATTATTATTCATAAAAATGTAAGGTAATCTTAAACCAGGAGCCCTATGGTAGAAATTCGGGAAAGCCTATGACGGTGTGGCAAAAAAATTCCAATTATTCACTGTGGCGAGAGACCATATGACAGGCTATAAACAATGACTTATAGATAAAAAAAAAAAAAAATAAATAAATAATAATATTAATAATAATAATAATAATAATAATAAATATATATCAGTGGCGGGCCGTGTATTTGGTACCTGGGTCTTCAGTGGGGACTTACCTGACTAAATCCACCTCTGAATACCATCACTATCATGTCACAATTATAGAAATTATCAATACTATACAAATCGCAATATAACAACGCCTGGCATTACAGAAAGAGATGTATTTTCACATATGGAAGATGAATACCATTTTACTAAAGCAAGAAACCCAGTTAAGACAACTCCAAAACTCTACACAACAACTGAAACTGTGCCACCAGCATCATCTGGAGCAGTTCAGAATCAATATTTGTTTAATAACATGACAAAAACATAAAAAAAAAAAAGATAAAATCCAACATACTCACCAGAGATGCATGCTCATAATTTGCACCGCTCCTCAGAGGCTGTAAGCCAGTGGTAGGGCTCGTATCCACTGGTCTGGAAGCGGTGAACAAACCCTTTCCTTGGCTGAGACAAGCTAGCCGACCTCTCCTCACGATGCCTAGCTTTTCTTGAAAATGGATCTTTATGTATGTCCGAGACCAAATCACTTTCTCTTCATCCGTTGGCATAATAAAAAGTCTAACTCAGATGTAATAATGTGTGCAGCATGCGAAAGACGTGTTTTGCAAGTCGAACTTGTCTGCAACAGTTTCCCTCTTACCAACTAGTCAGAGACCGGAAAAATGCTGACGCTATTCTGTGAAGCAAATATTAAATCTGATTGGTCTAAATGGCTGGCAGGCTCTGATAGATGGTTCAGTGGGGTGTCTCCCACCCTAGTAGGGCCCAAGCAGGCTCTGGTCATGGAACAGGAAGTGGATAATATTTAGAGGAAGGTGGCCATCGAGGTGGCCTGCCTGCATCCCTGCAGCGCGTCCTTCCCTTTTCAGAAGCTAGCGCCTGTTTCACTCCATGTGCTTTTATGGCTTACTGGTCGTGACCTCACCCTGCCGGTGCCACACTTTCTATTGACTGATCACACACATGAGCATGGGCAATGTGGAAGCATTCCCAATGCGTTTTTGATGCAACATCTCATTGAGGGGGGGTTAAATCTGCATGGTCTATTTAAGCAGCAAACCTTAATTTCATACATACTAGATATAACAGTTTTGATTTGATTATTAAATCTACCTAAAATTCTATAGATCAAGTCTTCATATGACTACAGAATGCAAAACAAAATCAAGTCTTATGGTCTTACTTTTTTTTGTTTGTTTAAACTAGGTGCATATAGGAAAATTATTAAGCAGTAAGGTGAGGAGTGTAAAGTCTAGACAGGCCTTCATCTTAAGTTTATTCTTGACTTTAAAAGTTGAACATAATTTGAAAATAATAGAATGTTAACTCTGATATAGGAGTGATAAAAGTCCCCTGAACAGTCACTGCAATGTTTTGTTTCTTGCTTATATTGATGTATACGAATTTTCACATTATTTTAGATTTGAAGCAATCTCTGCTGCATTCTTTATTTGACTCTGATAATCGTCCCCTTGATGCTGAAGATCTTAATCATCACCATGTCTACAAAGGGTGACCTTTCCACTTTCCCCTTTTCTCTTTCTCTTTCTCTCTCTCTCTTTCTCTCTCTTCACAGGAGTGATTCGGGCTGCTGTATCTGATCTTGATAGGGAGACGCAAGACCGTTATGAGCTAGTTGTCAAGGCAACAGACATGGCAGGGCAAATGGGTGGTCTCTCTGGCTCCACTACGGTGACCATAGTGATCACGGACGTTAATGACAACCCTCCACGTTTCCCTCAGAGTGAGTGCTATTTATGTATGCCTTAAAACAGACATGTCATTATCAATGGCCTTTCCAACTCTTCTGGTTCTGAATAAAAAGCTTCCAGTGCAATATGGGAACAACTTGGCAGGCAAAATATCATTTGGGTTTTGTTAATGTAGTAGAACCAATGACACTACTGATGTATGACTTCAAGGTATAAAGTTCAAGTAAAAATTGAAAAAAATAGTAAATAGCTAATAAATGTTACCTAACTAAGGGTTCCTTGTTAAAACATTTTCATCAAGCTGATTTTTTAGTAAGAAATTACTAAGCTAAGTGTGAGGTCCATCCCATCAATACACATGATTGATGAAGCTACCGGTGATTGAAGATGTGCTAGTGGGCTGCATAGTACACATAGAAAAAAAATCTAATGCATTAATTTATAAGAAACTTAAATGTAATGAAATTTTGGATAAGTGGATTTTAGTTCATACATTCAGACTCCATACTTATATTAATAATAATGATAATAATAATAATAATAATAATAATATAATAATAATAATAATAATAATAATAATAATAATAATAATAATAATTGGGAAATATAGGCAGCAAAAATTAAATTGCTAATAACTGAGGCAGAATTTACTGTTTGATGTAATAGTCACAGATAAAATTTGCAGTTGCAGCTAATGAAATTCATATCAAAATATCACTCCATTACTTAATAGCTGTGGTCATTGCAGTCATCCCACATTCAGCAGGATATACTCTTAGTCTATAAATACAGCATTTAGCATGTTGGCAAGAAAATTTAATTTGACAAAAACTCTTTGTAAATTACTCTTAAACCTTAAACATTAAGTTGATAAAGTTTTAACGAGTTTCTTATATATATTGGCACATTAGGAGCAGGGTTACTATATTAAGACTCTATTTCACTCTTACTGATAAAATTAATTGCAGCATACAGGATAGTTTTTGTATGAGGATTATTAATTTTAATAAAAAAAATAGTTATACCTTCGACACCATATTTCTTTGAAATATTAGAACAGGAATAATTTTTTTGGCTCAAACCTCCAGTGGAAAAAAAAAAGTTCAAGGTCCTCCAGAGTAAAAATGGTATATTTTGTCATTGAGATATACTCACGGACAAGTAGTGCACTGAAATCATTAACACAGAGAAGATCCATCAATAAACCACTAAGGAAATATATAATTAGCCATCAAAGAGATCACTCTGCATGCTGCCAAACTGCTGCAGCTGCCAAACGACAGTGTCCCAGCACTCTATTATACAAGTTTCTTCTGCTCTTTTGGCTCAAGCTGCCTGATTTTTTTTTATTAAATTTAGCTTGGTTTTTGTTGTTAATGAGACCTTTTTTTTTTTTTAAATAAACACATCACAAACACATTTTTTTTTCATTACTTTCTCACAAGATATCTGACTTAGTACATTAGTACACAAAACAGGGATCTTGTGTACATCTTCAACAGAAACAGTCACATGAGCAGATGTTTGGAGTTTTTACGTGGGTACCAGTGGCTTGTCAGATAATGAGGCCGAAATAACGTGGTCCTTACTAGATGCTTGGCTAAATTAGTTTAAATCAAGCTTCTAGTATGTTTACATTTTTTAAATGTAGAGCCAACTAAATTCGTATTGCAGACAGGTACAGACAAGAATAATAACTGTACCAAAAAAAAAAAAAAAAAAAAAAAACAGTTTTTGAGACAATTATTAAGTGTAAGATCCAGAATTCATATCCAAGCACTGGCATTTTCCAGTGTTTCCAAGGACATAGAGGTATGTTTCATATTTAATGATTGAAAAATAACTAAAACCCTAGTTTATTCTATGACCTCTTTGGAATTCAAACCAGACACAGATATGTTGCAGTGTAAAGAATATTGCATTACACAGGGCTTTAGGGATTTCTCTGGACCGTTTTGCGCTTAGGTATACTGATTTCTAAACGCTCTTAATGCGGTTTGTTGTGGATCAAGCAGACTGCTCCAGTGTGAACAGCTGAATAAATGTATATTTAATCCAAAGCTCTTTGGTCAGAGTTTGCTAGCTCTGTATTTAAATACATCACAAATGTCTGGGCTGTCTGGTCTACAAAGTGGCAGATGTTGTTATATGAGCTTTGAAATAGTGGTGATTTGGAAGGTCTGAGAAAAATCTTATTGCTTACATATCACTAAGGAACTGAGGGGCAAAGCTTTTAATATTAGTTAAAGTCATTGGGAAACTGGAGCATGTATGTGTGGGTGTGTGTGTGTGTGTGTGTGTGTGAGTCTGTGTTGTGTGAGTCTGTGATGTGTGTGTATGTGTGCTTGTTGGGATTAATTTTCCTTCATAAATAAAAAAAATAAAAAAAATACAAAAGAGAGGATCAGGCTCCAGTATATTAAACATATAAATGTTTACGTGAATATTTTTTCTACCCATTTCCTTTATTTTCTTTGACTCCTATCTTTTCTTTTACTAGTCTTTATTAAGTTGGATTTAATACAACAGAGTATGTGTGTCCCCAGTCTCTTCTTCTTTATTTCAATGGCTCTCCTTGTTTCCTCTCTATTTTCCTCCCAACCAGAAAGAAGCCCACATTTAGACCATTTATATTTGGCCATGTAATTGAGAATGCTTACCTTGCTATGCAGAGTCAAAAGTAATATGCATGTTTTAATCCTATGAGAATATACTCTCTTACCGGTCACTTTATTAAAAGCACCTGTACACCTGCTCATTTATGCAGTTTTCAAATCATCCAAACCACTAGCAGTGTATAAAGTCATGCAGGGGCCGTGGGAAATCTGAAGTACAGTTATCATCAATAACATTTTTTTTCCCATTTTTTGTTATTGTTTATACTACGTAGGGGTTGTGCAGTAGTGTAGTTAAATACTATGTGCGTCTTTTTCCACCCACCAAAAAAAATGGCCTGTTTGCTTGCTAAGCTGCAGTACTGAATACTAACTAAATTGCTATGCTGTGGGATTCACAGCAGCAGCATGCAAGCTGTAACTTATTTATTGTGAAACATAATGTCCCCAAAGCATCAAATTTAGAAAGTGATCAATGTTTTTCGAAAACTACAAAAGGTGATTAAAGCAGTGCAAAAAGGTCTCTCCTACCAAGATAGGCACGTACCACTCCTAGCCAAGTACCTTGCAAATTGCCCCAGCTTGGCATGCCCTTCCATTATGAAGGGCAATAATGGCTCAGTGGTTTAAGTCTCTAAGTTCAGGGAAATAAGAAATGCCATTGCTGGGACCTAGAGTGTGGTACTTAAACCTTTTTGCTCCATTGCTGTCATTGTGATCTGTATCCAACTTCCTAATAAGAGAGGGAGTAGCTTATTGGTTAAGGTGCTAGTCTAAGGCATTGGACTTTGGATCTGAAAGTTGTGCGTTTAAATCCCAGCCACACCAAGCTGCCCCTTCTGGGCCCCTGAAAAAGGCTCTTAACCCAATTGTTGCTGAGTTGTATGAATTATATCAATGCAATGTGCTCTGCCTAAGGGCATCTACCAAATGCTGTAAATGTAAATACAATTCTAAGAATTAATTTCACTATAATGTACATGTTAAAGTATTTTTTCTTCAAATGTATAGCTTCATTGCTGCTTTAATATGCACAACTTTCTTAATCTCTGTTCCTTTCTTTTTTCCTCTTTCTTATTATTAGAGATGTGTCAGTTTTCAGTTCCAGAAGGAATGGCAGTGGGCACATCGGTGGGCCGAGTGATGGCCACAGATGCAGACATGGGTGAGAACACGGATATGAGCTACCTGATTAAAGACGAGGAAGGAGGAGAGCTCTTCAGAGTCTCCACTGACACAGACACACAAGAAGCTATCATTATCATCAAGAAGGTACACTCTGGTATACTCCATTATGCAAAGCAAAGAACGTCTCTAGGTTACGTATGTAACCCTAGTTCCCTGAGGGAACGAGACGCTGCGTCGAAACGCTTTGGGAAAGCGCCTGAGTGTTCAGGCTCTGAAATAATGTGTGTAATCAGTCAAAAATTGGACGCTGGCCGTCACCGGTGAGGTGACGTCACGACCAGGAGTATAAAGCGCATATGAGAGAGGACAGCGGCAGCTTCTGCAAGGGAGAAGGAAGCGCTGCAGGGACGCCGGAGGTGTGGCATAGAGACGCAGCGTCTCGTTCCCTCAGGGAACTAGGGTTACATACATAACCTAGAGACGTTCCCTTTCAGGAACTCGAGCTGCGTCGAAACGCTTTGGGAACGAGTGCCCAATCACGCCAGACTGACCAGTCCCTGCCTAGTGTGTGTCTAACACCACAGCTAGAGAAGGACTGAGGGGCCAGGAGTGGCACTGCAGTCTAGGTTATAGAACTGCACAAAAGGTCAGTGGGGTGGACCAACCTGCAGCGTTACATAGGTCTTGGGGGAACTCCAGAGGACCGAGACTCTGAGGCAGCCACACTCCGGGTGGAGAGAGCTCTGACCCCGAATGGAGCGGGGAGACCAGAGGACCCATAAGATGTGATCGCATCAACAATGCACCTGCTCAGAGCCTGCTTATCAGCAAGGAGGCATCTCTTGGGAGGGCTGTAGCAGACGAGCAGCTGATAGGTCCTTCTCCAAGGACCCATCCCGTGGACGTAGGTGTCCAGTGTGCGCACCGGACAAAGCTGGTCCAGTTTCTCCTGGTCTGGGGCCTGGAATGGAGGAGGATAGAATGCCTGTAATCTTATGGGTCGTGGGATGACCGAGGGCACCTTGGGGATGTAACCCCCTGTACAGGGGTACAGGAAGGCACCAGCCATACCTGGGGTAAACTCCAGGAAGGAGGGGGGCCACAGACAGCGCCTGCAGGTCCCCTACCCTTTTGATAGAGCAGATGGCCAACAAGAACGAGGTCTTGATTGAAAGGTGCCTCAAAGATGCCTCGGCTAAGGCTCGAAGGGGGGTTCAGAAAGAGCCCCCAAAATGACGGCCAGGTCCCACCCAGGCACTCTAGGTTGCACCGGGGGCCTCAGCCTCCGGGTGCCGCGGAGAAAACGCATTACCATCGGGTCTCGCCCAGAGATGGCCCCGGCCACGGGGGCATGATAGACCGAAATGGCAGACGCATAGACTTTTAGGGTGGACAGAGCCAACCCCTGGCGAACCGTCCCTGGAGGAATTCCAGCACTGAACCAACCGGGCAGTGGACTGGATCCAGCTGGTGGTGCTCACACCACGAGCAGAACAGACGCCACCTGGCGGCATACGACCTCCTCGTGGAGGGAGCTCTGAAGCGGAGAATGGTACCTCGGAGGAGAGACTAGAACCTTGGAGCTGTGCCCCCTCAGGGCCCACATCCTCCACAGCTCTGGGCGGGGGTGAAATATGGCACCCCCTAGCTGGGAAAGGAGATCCCTCCTCAGAGGAATCTTCTACGGAGGATGCTCGAGGAGAGCCACCATGTCTGCGAAACATAGTTTGCACGGCCACCATGGCGCTACCAGGAGGAGACTGACTCCGTCCCGGCGAACCCTCTCCAGAACTCCCGGAAGCAGTGCGACGGGGGAAGCATACAGACGCAGCCTCGGCCACGCCTGAGATATGCCATTCCCCGGGTCTCAACACCCGCCTCGACAGGGTGTCTGCTGCCTCGTTCAACCAGCCCGGGATGTAAACCGCCCTCAATGAGAGGCGCTTCCCCTGAGCCCAAAGGAGGATCTGGTGCGCCAGCCTGCACAGGGGGCGCGAATGCAGACCTCCTAAATGGTTGATGTAGGGGACCACCGCAGTATTGTCCGTACGGACCAACCCGTGGTGACCTCTGAGGTCCGAGAGGAAATGCTTCAGTGCTAGAAGCATGGCCAGCATCTCTAGGCAATTGATGTGCCAGCGCAGATGGGGCCCCTCCCACAGACCTCTGGCAGAGCGACCACTCATGATCGCTCCCCACCCCGTGAGGGACGCATCCGTCGTTAGCATTAAGCGACGACCGGGGACTCCCAGCACAGGGCCTGGAAATAGGAGCCGGGGATCTCTCCAAACATCTAAGGCACATAGGCATCGCCGCGTGACCGTGATAGTGCGGAGGGGGTTGCCCCTCCATGAGAACCCCCGCGATCTGAGCCACCACTGAAGGGGTCTCATGTACAGCAGGCCAAGTGGAATCGCACTGGACGCAGCTGCCATAAGCCCTAGCAGTGTCTGGAACTACTCGACAGTGAGAGGCTGCCCTTCTCTGACCTTCCTGACGGCCGTAAGGATGGCTACAATGTGGGCAGGGGAAAGCTGCGCACGCAAAGTAGTTGAATCCCATATGACACCGAGATAGGTGGTTCTCTGTAATGGAGAAAGCACACTCTTCCCGGCGTTCAGCCGAAAACAACAACGCCTTCATGTGGGCGAGAACGACACCTCAATGCCGGACCGCCAACAGCTCAGACTGAGCTTGGATCAACCAATCGTCTAAGTAGTTTTGGATGCGGATGCCCTGAGACCTCAGGGAAACCAGAGCCGCATCCACACATTTTGTGAAGGTACGGGGTGAACGGGCAAGGCCAAACGGAAGAACCTGGATTGGTAAGCTTCGGCCCTGAAAGCGAACCTCAGGAACTTCCTGCGAGAAGGTAGGATGGATACATGAAAGTACACATCCTTTAGACCTACCGTGACAAACCAGTGCTCGGATCTGATTTGAAGCACGACCTGCTCGAGGGTCAACATCTTGAACCTGAGTCTCATGAGAGAGCGGTTCAGCTGACGTAGATCTAAGATAGGACGCAACCCTCCGTCCTCCTTGGGAACTATGAATTTCCAGGCGTAGAACCTGGACTCTTGTTCTGATGGAGGGACCACCTCGATGGCCCCCCTCCTCAGGAGAGTGCCTACTTCCTGTTCCATGACAAGAGCCTGCTGTCTTCCCACCAGGGTGAGAAGAACCCCGTGAAAATGGGGCGGAGGAGACCCGAACTGAATCGAATAGCCTCGCTCTACAGTACGCAGGACCCACCAGGACACATCTGGAAGAGCTTGCCAAGCTGCCAGAAAGCACCTCAGGGGTACCAGACTCTCGAGACTGACCTCCGGTCCAGAGCCAAGGGAGCACTCTGAGACGGCTCTAGGGGAGGCGAGATCTCCAGGACCACAACGATGCCGGGTGGAGACCAAGGAAAGAGTTCGCTGGAGCTGGCCGTGCCCTGAAGCACCGAGGGTGGCAGGGTTAACGGACTAGGTTCCTGAGGGGGCCGGAACAGGGCGGGCACCGGATAAAACGGAGTGGCACGCCCCTTCACGGGCAGATCCCCAGAAAGGTCTGTGTCAGGATCTCTTCATCGAAGTCATCCTGTTGAAGATGACAGTCCTCAGATCTGTCACGTCACGTGGCCTCGACGCGAGCGCCGTGCAGGATCCCTCACAAGGGGAGAGCGAGTCGCCACACTGCGTTTCTGCACCTCCCGATGGGAGACGAGGGCTGCGGTCGGGGCTGTGCCTGCCGACGGGGTCTTGAGGGAGGAAGCGATCCCGGGAAAGAGATAGCTCGCAAGCGTCTCTCCAACCCGCAGCATCGCTCCATACCTGTGTACTTCCCGCCCCGTAATGTTCTTTCTTTGTTTTTTGTTTTTTTCAATACAATGTCGAAAGGGGCCGAAGGGGCCATGCCCATGACCATGACACTTTAGTGTACAGGTCTGGAAAGGACGGGAATATCCTGACATGGAGGTTGTGACCTGGTGTCAGAAAAAGTGCTCGTCCAGCTGGACGGAGGGACTTCTCTGCTCATGAGGCGGCCAAGTACATATGTATATATATATTATATATATATTTTGTGCCGCGCTCATTGTGCCGCGCGCATTCTGCTCGCATTTTCTGTGCGATCGCTCCACTCCCAGAGAGCACTCCTCGAGGGGGGTGCTTTCACTCCTCGTAGCAAAATATAGCAAAATATAATATAATAATAATAATAATAAATTATATATATATATATATATATATAATATATATAACATTTATTATTATAATAATAATAATAATAATAAGAAATTATTATCCGGGAGTGGAGCGATCGCACAGAAAATGCGAGCAGAATGTGCGCGGCACCATGAGCGCGGCGCAATATGCGCAGATCATGCACAGAATGTGCAGAGAATCTGAGCCGAAAGTGCGCAGACTGTGCACAGCCGCATCCCTCGGGAAGCGACCTAGCTCCGCCCCCAACTCCATATCTCTATGAGCCTAGCTCGCAAAGCACCCCCCCCCTCCTCCTCAGAGAAAGAGAGGTGGAGCTAATGCTCTCGTCGCAGGAGGAAGAATCCGCCGAAAGAGCGAGTGCTAGACCAAGCAGGTGAGGTTGGAGAAAGGGACAAGCCCTTCTCGAAACCCTCCGCGAGGTCCATGCGAGCCCAGGAACTGCCGCGCCGCTCAGCGAGAGCGGGGCAGAACCCGAGACGTGAGCTCTCTCCTCGGAGAAAGCCACTCGGGAGTGGGGCGATGTCATTGACATGCAGCCGGATCTCTCGAGAACCGACTAGCGTGCTCCGCTCCCGGGAAATACATAGATCGCCCTTTCTTTTTTTTTCTTCTTTTTTCCTTTGACAAACAATCTGACAAACAACACAACACACAGAGCGCTTTCTGAACAACAGAAGTTGCCGCTGTCCTCTCTCATATGCGCTTTATACTCCTGGTCGTGACGTCACCTCACCGGTGACGCCCAGCGTCCAATTTTTGACTGATTACACACATTATTTCAGAGCGTGAACACTCAGGCGCGTTCCCAAAGCGTTTCGACGCAGCTCGAGTTCCTGAAAGGGAACAAAATTTGTAGAGGAATGGGACCTAGATTTGGTGAACTTTATAAAAATTCAGTTTTATTTTAGATTTAACTTTCTAACTTAAACATAAAAATTTTTGGAAAATATATAAAATACTTTATGTTGTTTTGGGAATATTTTTTACATTTATAGGTAGAGTGCTAAAATAAATATTTTCCCCAGAGGTCAAATAAGTATGCAGTTACCAGCATAAAGATACATAAGTAAAGTTATAGTTTAAAAATTTAATAAATTAGTAACATTAATACTTTGTTGCAAAACTACTGTGGGCAATTACAGCTTCAAGAAATCTATGCTAAGATGTTAATAGCTTTTTGCATAATTTTGGTTTAATTGTGGCCCACTCCTCTTGGCAAATTGTCTTAATTCTTAAACCCCAAGGTAATAAAGATCCAACTGCTGGACTTGCAGTTTGAAAATCCTCCATAAATTTGCTGTCGAAGGTCAAGAATTTGATTAGGCCATGCACGGCCTTCTTTGCAATCTGACCATTTTACTCTGACTTCTTACATAAAAAAAGTCTATATACCCTTATAACCATGAATCACTTAATGATTTTTGTCTTGATTTTTCACTAATTCAGTTCTAGAGACTGTTGTGAAAATCCCAAGAGATCATTAGTTTCTGAAATAGTCAAACCATTTGGTACCTACAAATATGACATGGTTGAAGTAACGGAGATTTCACTATTTTCCCCATTCTTATGTTTCATGGGAACATTACCTGAAGCTCTGGACATGTATCTGAATGATTGTTCTCATTGTGCTGCTGCCACACAATTGGCTGATTAGATAACAGCAAAAATGATTAGGTGTACAGGTGTTACTGAAAAAGTGCATGGTAAGGATAGTCTTGCAATGTCCAATAATGTCAATACTCTATGATCACATTTTTCTTACTAACTTCCTAGGGATTTTTTCCTTTAAACAGTCCTTCCCTTAAAAGTCCTGTCAGCAGTACCTGTTATTTCTAAATCCAGACAGTTCATAAGGTTTAGATTTGTTTCTTACCATTTTTATTGTACTGTACCTTGCAGCCTCTGGACTTTGAGAAGAAACGCACCCATAATGTGGTGGTAGAAGCAGTGAATAAGCATGTGGATCCACGCTTTGTGGACCTGGGCTCTTTCCGGGATCAGACCATTGTCAGAGTCAGCGTGTCAGATGTGGACGAACCTCCAGTGTTCTTTCCACCTACTGGAACAATTATGGAAGTGCAAGAGGATGCCAAGCAAGGGGCCCTTGTGGGCTTTGTAACAGCCAGGGACCCAGATGTGGATAATGTACCTCTTAGGTACTTATTTCTGTTCTATATCTCACTGGAGAAATGCAATATGTGACCTAAATACATAAAAACTTTTGACAGATAACTTTTAACATGAACTGTCAT
>JAAIIK010000021.1:1882084-1896677 GCA_014706435.1 Silurus glanis
TATATATATATATATATATATATATATATATATATACACACATACACACACACACACACACACACACACACAGTCATGGCCAGAAAATGCAAATGTTCTCTCAGAAAATTGTTGTGTTTTGGCAAATGTTTGGTACTCACATTGGAACAACACAAAAAAATAACAGAGAAGAAAAGTCAAATCTGGTACACTTCAACACTAAACCCAAAAATGCACTGGACAAAACTATTGGCACCCGTAACTTAATATTTGGTAGCAACACATCCATTAGGGTTGCACAAGCCAGTGCACCCTTACTGCTGGCCCCAGCCCGGATAAAAGGGTAGGTTGCGTTAGGAAGGGCATCCAGTGTAAAACGTGCCAAATCTAATATGCAGATTAGAATTTCATACTGGATCGGTCGAGGCCTGGGTTACCAACGACCGGCACAGGTATTGTTAGCCAACAGGGTCCCGGTGGAAAATGGGCTGCTGTTGGCTAAAGGAGGAAAAGGAGAGAGACGTCTACAAAAACAGCAGGGAAAGGAAAGGTGTAGGAGAGTGGAGGTTAGGGTTGGTACTATTGCTGGTAAAGGGAGAGAAGTAGCTAATATGATGGAGTGGAGACAGGTAGATATGTTGTGTGTTCAGGAGACCAAGTGGAAAGGGAGTAAGGCCAGGAACATTGGAGGTGGCTTTAAATTGTTTATCATGGTGTGGATGGAAAGAGAAATGGTGTAGGGGTGATCCTGAGGGACGAGTGTAGTAAAAGTGTAGTGGAGGTGAAGAGAGTTTCTGATAGGGTGATGAACATTAAGCTGGAAGTTGAAGGGGTGATGATTAATTTCATCAGTGCTTATGCTTTACAAGTTGGCTGTGAGATGGAGGAGAAGGAAAGATTCTGGAGTGAGTTAGTTCAAGTGGTAGAGAGTGTACCTAGGAAAGAACGATTGGTGATTGGGGCAGATTTCAATGGCCATCTTGGTAAAGGGAACAGAGGTGATGAGGAGGTGATGGGTAGGTATGGTCTTAGGGAGAGTTATGTGGAAGGGCAGATTTTGGTAGATTTTGCTAAAATGATAGAAATGACAGTGATAAACACTTATTTTAAGAAGAAGGAGGATCATAGGGTGACGTATAAGAGTGGAGGAAGGTGCACACAGGTTGACTATGTTTTATGTAGGAGATGCAACCTGAAAGAGATTGGAGACTGTAAGGTGTTGGCAGGGGCAGTGTAGCTAGACAGCATTGGATGGTGGTTTGTAGGATGGCTTTGGAGGTGAAGAAGAAGAGGCGGAGAGTGAGGACTGAAAAAAAAATAAGATGGTGGAAACTGAAGGAGGAAGACTGTAGTGTAAGGTTCAGGGAAGCGGTCAGACAAAATAAGTAAGTGCAGGAAAGCATAAGGAGAAAGAGGTTGGCAAAACCGAATTGGTATCAGCAGAGATATGAGAAAAGTAAATGTAAGTACAAGGAGATGTGACAGCAGATAAAGAGGGATGTGGCAGAAGCTAAGGAAAAGGCATATGAGGAGTTGTATGAGAAGTTAGACACTAAAGAAGGAGAAATGGATTTGGACCAATTGGCCAAGACAGAGGGACAGAGCTGGGAAGGATGTGCTGCAAGTTAGAGCGATATAGGATGGAGATGGAAATGTGTTGACTAGTGAGGAGAGTGTGTTGAGAGGGTGAAGAGAGTATTTTGAGCAGTTGACGAATGAGGAAAATAAGAGAGAGAGAACGTTGGGTGACGTGGAGATGGTGAAGCAGGAAGTGGATAGGAGTAGTAGGAGGAAGTGAGAGCAGCTATCAGGAGGATGGAGAGTGGAAAGTTGATTGGACCAGATGACATACCAGTAGAAGCATGAAGATGTTTAGGAGAGATGGCAGTGGAGTTTTTAACCAGATTGTTCTACAAAATTTTGGAAGGTGAGAGGATGCCTGAGGAATGGAGAAGGAGTGTGCTGGTACTGGTTTTTAAGAATAAGGGAGATGTGCAGACCTGCAGTAGCTCAGGTCAAAAGGTGAGTTTGTGTAAGATAGCGTACGACAGGGGGCCAAGAGAGGAGTTGTGGTATTGTATGAGGAAGTCATGTGTGGCAGAGAAGTATGTGAGGGTGGTGCAAGACATATATGAGGACAGTGTGACAGCAGTGAAGTGTGCAGTAGAAACGATTGCATCAAGAAATGGCTTTAAGCCCTTTCCTGTTTGCATTGGTGACGGACGAGGTCAGACAGGAGTCTCCATGGACTATGATGTTTGCGGATGATATTGTGATTTGTGGTGAGAGTAGTGAGCAGGTTGAGAAGAGCCTGGATAGGTGTGGGTACGTGCTGGAGAGAAGGGGTATTAAAGTCAGTAGGTGTAAGACAGAATACATGTGTGTGAATGAGAAGGAGGGCTGTGGAGTAGTGCAGTTGCAGGGAGAAGATGTGGTGAAGGTGGATAAGTTTAGGTACCTGGGGTCAACAGTGCAAAGTTATTGAGAGAGGTTCAAGAAGTGAAAAAAGAGTACAGGCAGGGTGGAGTGGGTGGAGAAGAGTGGCAGGAGTGATTTGTGATAGAAGGGTATCTGCAAGAGTGAAAGGGAAAGTTTATAGGACTGTGGTGAGACCTGCGATACTCTTGTGTACTCTTGCCACCCTGCCTGTTCTGGTTCCTGATCCTGTTCCTGTTCCTGACCCAGATCCGGACCCTGACCCCTTCTCTTTGCCTCTGTTTCTGGTTTAGACTTTTTGGATTGTTTTTGTTTTTTTGTTTGGTTTGCCGGCTCTTGACTTTGGACTGTTTTGGATTTGGTTTTGGCCTCCATTGCCTAGTTTGCCTATATTGTGACTCTGGATATTTTATTGGACTGTGTTTTTGCCTTTGCCCCATTGTTCTGTCTCTCGGCAATTTTGAAGTATGTTTTTCCCCTGCCTGTTCTTCACTTATTAAAGATCATTTTCACCATAACCCTCTGGCGTCCTGCATTTGGATCCTCCCTTTCAACTACCCGCACACTGACACCTCTTTACTGGAATTTTGGACCACTCTTCTTTTGCAAACTGCGCCAGGTCATTCCGATTTGAAGGATGCCTTCTTCCAACTGCTGTTTTGAGATCTCCACAGGTGCCCTATGGTATTCAGATCTGGACTCATTGCTGGCCATTTCAGAACTCTCCAGCGCTTTGTTTGTATCCATTTCTGAGTGCTTTTTAAAGTGTGTTATGGGTCATTGTCCTGCTGGAAGACCGTTGACCTTTGGTGGACAAGCTTCCTGACAGTGGCCACTACATTGTGTCCCAAAATTCTTTGGTAATCAACAGATTTCATGATACCGTTCACAGAGTCAAGGCATCCAGTGCCAGAAGCAGCAAAGCAACCCCAAAACATATTTGACCCTCCACCATGTTTAACTGTATGGGCTGTCTTCTTTTTTTTGAAGGCCTAATTTCTTTTTCTCTAAACAGTGCCATAAAGTCTTTTACCAAAAAGCTCTACTTTTGTCTCATCTGTCCACAGTACATTCTCCCAGATGGATTGTGGTTTTGGCAAACTCCAGTCTTGCTTTTTTTGCCTTTGTGTCAGCAGTGGTGTATTCCTGGGTCTCCTACCAAAGAGTCCCTTATCATTCAGATGGTGACAGATGCGAGCTGACCCTGATATACCCTGTTTTGCAGATCAGCTTAAATTTGTTTGGAATTTAATCTGGGTTCTCTACCAACCATTCAAACAATCCTTTGTTGTAATTTTTAAATAATTTTGCTCTTCAGACCACGTCCAGAGAGGTTAGCTACAGTGGCATGGGCTGTAAACCTCTTGATGATATTGCGCAAAGTGGACACCTGAACATTAAGTTCTCTGAAGATGGACTTGTATTTTTGAGATTGTCCATGTTTTTACACTTCTTTCTTTTCTCCATGCTCAGTGAGACACGTCACAAACCCAGCCATTAGGGAGGCACAAGCCAGTGCACTCTTAGTGCCGGTCCCAAGCCCGGGTAAATGGGGAGGGTTGCGTTAGGAAGGGCATCCAGCATAAAACGTGCCAAATCAAATATGCGGATCACAAATGAGAATTTCATACCGGATCGGTCGAGGCCCGGGTTAACAACGACCGCCACAGGTATCGTTAGCCGACAGGGTACCGGTGGAAATTGGGCTACTGTTGGCCGAAGGAGGAGAAGGAGAGGAGGAAGACGTCTACAGAGACGGCAGGAAAAGGAGCAGTGTAGGAGAGTGGAGATTCGGGTTGGTACGTTAAATGTTGGTACTATGACTGGTAAAGGGAGAGAGTTAGCTGATATGATGCATAGGAGAAAGGTAGATATGTTGTGTGTTCAGGAGACCAAGTGGAAAGGGAGTAAGGCCAGGAACATTGGAGGTGGGTTCAAACTGTTCTATCATGGTGTGGCTGGAAAGAGAAATGGTGTAGGGGTGATTCTGAAGGAAGAGTACAGTAAGAGTGTAGTGGAGGTGAAGAGAGTTTCTGATAGGGTGATGAACTTGAAGCTGGAAGTTGAAGGGATGATGTTAAATGTCATCAGTGCCTATGCTCCACAAGTTGGCTGTGAGATGGAGGAGAAGGAAAGATTCTGGAGTGAATTAGATGAAGTAGTAGATGGTGTACCTAGGAAAGAACGATTGGTGATTGGGGCAGACTTTAATGGGCATGTTGGTGAAGGGAACAGAGGTGATGAGGAGGTGATGGGTAGGTATGGTTTTAAGGAGAGGAATGTGGAAGGGCAGATGGTGGTAGATTTTGCTAAAAGGATGGAAATGGCAGTGGTGAACACTTATTTTAAGAAGAAGGAGGATCATAGGGTGACGTATAAGAGTGGAGGAAGGTGCACACAGGTGGACTATGTTCTGTGCAGGAGATGCAACCTGAAGGAGATTGGAGACTGTAAGGTGTTGGCAGGGGACAGTGTAGCTAGACAGCATCGGATGGTGGTCTGTAGGATGGTTTTGGAGGCGAAGAAGAAGAGAAGGAGAGTGAGGACTGACAGAAGAATAAGATGGTGGAAACTGAAGGAGGAAGAGTGTAGTGTGAGGTTCAGGGAAGAGGTCAGACAGGAGCTCGGTGGTGAAGAGGTGTTGGGTGATTGGGAAACTACTGCAGGAGTGATGAGGGAGGCAGCTAGAAAAGTACTTGGTGTGACATCTGGAAATAGAAAGGAAGACAAGGAGACATGGTGGTGGAATGAGGAAGTGCAGGAGAGCATAAGGAGAAAGAGGTTGGCAAAACAGAAGTGGGATAGACAGAGTGATGAGAAAAGTAAGCAGGAGTACAAGGAGATGCGGCAGCAGGTAAAGAGGGATGTGGCAAAAGCCAAGGAAAAGGCATACGAGGAGCTGTATGAGAGGTTGGACACTAAGGAAGGAGAAAAGGATTTATACCGATTGGCCAGGCAGAGGGACCGAGCTGGGAAGGATGTGCTGCAAGTTAGAACAATAAAGGATGGAGATGGAAATGTGTTGACTAGTGAGGAGAGTGTGTTGAGAAGGTGGAGGGAATATTTTGAGCAGCTGATGAATGAGGAAAATCAGAGAGATAGATGTTTGGATGGTGTGGAGTTGGTGAAGCAGGAAGTGGATAGGATTAGTAAGGAGGAAGTGAGAGCAGCGATTAAGAGGATGAAGAGTGGAAAGTCGGTTGGACCAGATGACATACCTGTAGAAGCATGGAGATGTTTAGGAGAGATGGCAGTGGAGTTTTTAACCAGATTGTTTAACAAGATTCTGGAAGGTGGGTGGATGCCTGAGGAATGGAGAAGGAGTGTGCTGGTACCGATCTTAAAGCATAAGGGAGATGTGCAGACCTGCAGTAACTACAGGGGAATTAAGTTGATCAGTCACACCATGAAGTTATGGGAAAGAGTAGTGGAAGCCAGGCTGAGAGAAGAGGTGACCATCTGTGAGCAACAGTATGGTTTCATGCCGAGGAAGAGCACCACGGATGCCTTATTTGCTTTGAGGATGTTGATGGAGAAGTATAGAGAAGGACAGAAGGAATTGCATTGTGTGTTTGTGGATTGAGAGAAAGCGTACGACAGAGTGCCGAGAGAGGAGTTGTGGTACTGTATGAGGAAGTCAGGTGTGTCAGAGAAGTATGTGAGGGTGGTGCAGGACATGTATGAGGACAGTGTGACAGCAGTGAAGTGTGCAGTAGGAACGACAGACTGGTTCAGGGTGAGGGTTGGACTACATCAAGGATCGGCCCTGAGCCCTTTCCTGTTTGCAGTGGTGATGGACAGGTTGACGGACGAGGTCAGACAGGAGTCTCCATGGACTATGATGTTTGCGGATGATATTGTGATTTGTGGTGAGAGTAGTGAGCAGGTTGAGAAGAGCCTGGAGAGGTGGAGATATGCGCTGGAGAGAAGGGGAATGAAAGTCAGTAGGAGTAAGACAGAGTACATGTGTGTGAATGAGAGGGAGGGCAGTGGAGGGGTGCGGTTGCAGGGAGAAGAGGTGGAGAAGGTGGAGGAGTTCAGGTACCTGGGGTCAACAGTGCAAAGTAATGGAGAGTGTGTTAGGGAAGTAAAGAAAAGAGTGCAGGCAGGGTGGAGTGGGTGGAGAAGAGTGACAGGAGTGATTTGTGATAGTAGGGTATCTGCAAGAATGAAAGGGAAAGTTTATAGGACTGTGGTGAGACCTGCGATGTTGTATGGATTAGAGACAGTGGCATTGAGTAGAAGACAGGAGGTGGAGCTGGAGGTAGCAGAGCTGAAGATGTTAAGGTTTTCGTTGGGAGTGACGAGGATGGACAGGATTAGAAATGAGTTTATTAGAGGGACAGCACATGTAGGATGTTTTGGTGACAAGGTGAGGGAGGCGAGATTGAGATGGTTTGGATATGTGCAGAGGAGGGACATGAATTATATTGGTAGAAGAATGCTGAGGATGGAGCCACCAGGTAGGAGGAAAAGAGGAAGACCAAGGAGGAGGTTCATGGATGTGGTGAGGGAAGACATGCAGGTAGTTGGTGTGAAAGAGGCAGATGTAGAGGACAGGGGGGGATGGAGACGGATGATCCGCTGTGGCGACCCCTAATGGGAGCAGCCGAAAGAAGAAGAAGAAGAAGTGAGACACGTCACAACTTATCAAGTTTGATTTTCTTTCCTTTTTTTTTGTGTTGTTGCAGTGCAAACAAAATCAATAAGCATTATTATTATTAGAATAAGCACCAAGAATACCAAAACATTTGCAATTGGAACAATTGTTGCATTTTCTGACAGAATTGCAAGGTAACTATAAATAACAATTTATCATTGACAAAGTTCACATCATTATGCTTTGACTTTATACTTCAGTTTTTGGCAGCTTAGCTTTGCGATGATAAAACAGGATGAAACAAAACAATGTAAATTAAAGCCAGTGTTCTACTAATTTAATATTGATTGCCCTTTGACTTGTTGATTTTCCCTGGATGACGTGAAAATAAGTCAAGAGTGGGCCCAAGTGTTACCGCCGTGATGTAAGGTGTCCATCTGACCAAGATGAGTAATGCAGGTATTAAGTAGTGTGCTGTAAGTTAAGTAGTGCATTTCTTACAGTACCCACAATCCATACAGAAAAGAGACATTGACTAACAGATTTAATTAGTTGAATGTTGAAGAAAACTGATGAAAAAGGTGACGCTCCAGGGAGAGAACAGACAGCACCAAAGGAAAGAACATAAGACATATTTTTACATTCTACCTTTTTTTTTACACTATGACCTAACTGCCAAGACCACATTCACTTCTCTAAAGCCTCAACAGAAATACAAGGTGAAGTACTTGCCCACTTACCTAGTGTGTCTAGACAGAGAAATTCTCACATTAGGGTTATGGTGTGAACACCTGCTGAGCTGTTCTCTTCCATAAGGTTGCACCACATGACTTGACATCTGTGTGGAGCAATGGAACAAACAACAATACAATGCTAACATTACAGACATTAACATGACTAGCCAAGCAGAACAACTAGCAGCAAAAGAACAAAAGCAAATCGTTGAAGCCTAGCACAAAAGGAAGCTTTAAAAAGCGCATGGAGTGAAGATGACGCAAGCTTCTGTAAGGAGAAGGAAGCGCTGCAAAGATGCTGGCAGTATGGCAGCCCTCAGGGAACCACGATTACTTACATATGTAACCTGGAGATGTTTCATTTCAGGAACTCGAACTGCGTCAACTAAGCTTTGGAAACAAGAGTCCAATACCGCCAGACTGACCAATCCATGACTACTGTGTGAGGGCAGAGCTAGGTCAAAGGACAAGAGGGGCCAGGGGAGAGATTGAGGTCAAGGTTATAGAACCTGACAAGGACAGTGGGGTGGACCAGCCTGCAGCATTGCAGATGTCATGGATATGGTCTGGGGTCTGAAAAGGACGAGGATAGAATCGGTCATGGGATGACCGAGGGCACCTTATGGATGTAACCCGTTCTAGGGTGCCATGAGGTGGCCATGGAAAGGGCCTGCAAATACCTTACTCTCCTAAGAGAGCAGATGGCCAGGAGGAACACAGTCTTGCCTGTAAGATGCCTAAAAGTTTCCTTGACTAATGGCTCGAAGGGTGGATTGGATAGAGCTTCCAACACAACAGGCAAGTCCCACTCATGCACACTAGGTCGTTCCGGAGGCCTCAGCCTCCGGGTGGCGTGAAAAAAATGCGTCACTAGCGGGTCCCTGTCCAGTGATTGCCCCGCTAGGGGTGCTTTATACGCTGAAATGGCGGATGCGTAGACTTTGAGGGACTGAGACAACCCTTTGGCGAACTGTTCCTAAAGGAATTCCAGCAATGAACCGACCAGGCAGTTAACTGGATCCAATCGGTGCTTATCGATGCACCATCCACTGAACAGACACCATCTCGCAGCATACAACCTCCTTGTAGAGGGAGCTCTGGATTGTAGAATGGTCTGTAGCTCTTTGGTAGAGAAACCGGCATGCATAAGGTTCAAACCCCATAAGACGCCTAAATAAGTGGTTCTCTGTAATGGTGAAAGCACACTTTTTGGCATTCAGCCAAAACCACAGCTCCTTCATGTGAGCGAGAACGACAAATCGATGCTGGACCACTAACTGCTCTGATAGAGCTAATATTAACCAATCGTCGATATAGTTTAAGATGCGGATGCACTGAAGTCTCAGGGGGAACAAAGCCACATTCACACACTTTGTATAGGTGCAGGGTGAGCGGGCAAGACCAAACGAAAGTACCCTATATTGGTATGCTTCGGCCCTGAAAGCGAACCTCAGGAACTTCCTGTGAGAAGGTAGGATGGATACATGAAAGTATGCATCCTTTAGATCTGACATGACAAAACAGTCCTCAGATCTGATCTGAGACATGGCCTGCTTGAGGGTTAGCATTTTGAACCTGAGTCTCATAAGTGACCAGTTCAGCTGATCTAGAATCAGAATAGATCTAGAATAGGATAGAATAGGAGGAATAAACCCTCTGTCCTTTTTGGGAACTATGAAGCACCGGCTGTAGAACCTGGACTTTCTGTCTGATGGAGAGACAACCTCGATAGCCTCCTTTCTCATGAGAGTGTCCACTTCTTGTTCCATGACCAGAGCCTGCTCGGGTCCCACCAGGGTGGAACAGGGGCAGACGAGACCCGAACTGAATCGTGTAGCCTCTGTTTACAGTACGCGTCTGGCAGAGCTTCCCAGGCTGTCAGTTAGTCAAGTCAAGTCAAGTCAAGTTTATTTGTATAGCGCTTTTCACAACAGACATTGTCTCAAAGCAGCTTTACAGAAATCAACAGTGAAGGTGAATGGTGTGCGTTTGTCCCTGATGAGCAAGCCGTGGCGACAGTGGCAAGGAAAAACTCCCTTAGATGTTATGAGGAAGAAACCTTGAGAGGAACCAGACTCAAAAGGGGAACCCATCCTCATATGGGTGACATCAAGAGTTTGATCATAAATCTTTCAACAATAGAGAACACTGGAGAGTGAGAACTACCATGAGTACTGGAGTATAAGATTATAAGTAAATGTTCTTTCTACAGTCTTTGGTATAAAAGTAGGAGCTACTGAGCTCAACATTTGTGATCATCATAGATCCAGCATCAGCTTCTCCATGCCAGAGCCTTTAAACACTCCAGGAGGTCCAATGCCACACATATAGTGGATCCAATTGGCACTCGTACGTCTGTAGATGGTTCGGGATGTTTGCGAGTTCGGCATCTACTTCTCCATGATCACCCATAGGTCCATAATCTTCACGAGGTGGGACGCGACTGGAGCTGGCCAAACCTCAGAAAGCTTCGGGATGGGGAGAGAAAGAGAAGCAGTGGAGAGAAATTAGCGTAGCTGCTGTTCATGATATTAACAGCACAAGTTGATAATGTGCATGTGATCAGATGTTCTGGAGCACAAGGTTATGATGTGAGACGTGTTATGTGTAGGCTTTGCTAAAAAGATATGTTTTTAATCTACACTTAAACTGGGAGAGTGTGTCTGAGCCCCGAACACTGTCAGGAAGACTATTCCAGAGTTGGGGAGCTAAATGTGAAAATGATCTACCGCCTTTTGTGGACTTTGCTATTCTAGTTAGTCTCTTAAGGGTATCAGTCTCTCGAGACTGATGGACCTTGGTCCCTGTGGGTCCCTGTTTCTGTAACCTCCCGATGACGGAAGGTGCTGAGAGTTAAATCTGCCATGCGGCAAAGCTCCTGGACCTCCTGGCCACCCCTCTGTGTCTAGCTCTCACAGCAGGTCAGCCTGATATGTCTGTATCACCGCCATGGTGTGTACTCATGCAGCAGTTGACCCGCTGAGGTGTAAGCCTTACCCACCAGCACCGACATATTACATAGGCTTCACTCCAGGCGCTTTTTATAGCTTCCTGGTCGAAAATTAATCACCCCGAAAACAAAATGAAAACAACAAACATTTAGTAACCATCTATACCTAGGAATTGTCAGCAATGGTAGGAATTTAAAAGTTTTTAATGGTCATGTGATACACCTGCCCTTGTCTTACTTGTTACTGAAAATATGTTATTTAAATGTGTAAATTTACCAATAAACTGTCAAGTATAATGTCATAAAAGCCAGTCTAAGGAATAAACCAGAAAAGCACTTCAGTAAGCTATAATAGCTAACAACTATGTTTATCAACCTCTAAAAACTAGTTGGAGCATTTTCATGCCAAAGGGCATTATTGTGTATTGCAGGAAACCATAGTGTTACAAGATGGTGAAATCTCAGAAGCATCGGGAGTTAATGGAGTTAATGGAACCTGCCAATAGTCCTTAAGCGGATCTGGTTTATTTACAAAGTGGGCAGAGCAAACATTATCAATGCAGTCATTTAGTCATAGCAAAGGGAAAGGATCAAAAACTATTTAAAAAAAGTACATTTTTATTTTTTATAGCTTTTTGTCATTAGCTTGACATGCTTTTGGTTTAAGAGGCCACTTTACAAGCTTCTTTTATCTTGCTGAACTCACTGGTTTAAGATGGAAAATCAAGTAAGTGAGTAAAATCTTGCATAAACCCATACAACTGGCCTTCTTCTGTTTATCTGACAAATAAGATAACAATAAAAATAAGTCTCATGAAAACTCAGTTTGTCAATGTACCACACGGGTAATGCACAATCTGGAATTCTAGTTCATCTGACACATTTGCCCTTACATGATCAGGTACTGCAGTGATGACCCCAACACTGAAATGAAGGGGGGCTGCTATTGTTTCAGTAGTAGGGCAAACAGATTCCCCAATTCTTCCCTACCAGCATTGCAAACAGAGAGTACAAATCTCTCTCAGCCAAGCCAGGATGCAATACATTCAGACACACTAAAGCAGGTTTGTGCTTTAACTTCCTTAAATGAAAGGACAGGGTCAATCCATCTGTGGTTCAAAATAAGGAGACACAGAAGGAAACAGCAAAACCAGAGGAGCTTGCCAAGAGGACTTTATTAAATCTGTTGGGATAAAGGAACTCTTTACTGCATGGAGTTTAAATTTCTCAGAATTGTATCTTTATCTCTTCCATCAACTCTATCTTGTGTATAGCTAACTGTAGTTCAGTTTCTGTACAACAAGCCAACTGATCTGAAGTAGTAGAACAAATAACAATACAACACCAACATAAGAGACATTAACAGGACTAGCCAGGCAGAACAAATACAAAGAAAATCTAGCACTGTCAGCTCAAAGCAAAGCACAGAAGAGTGTTAAAGAACACAAATGCAAGCATCAAAAAAATAAAATTGGCAACTTATACCCAGTTTGCCAACTGGGCAGAGAGCTTCAGGGGAAGAGAAAGCAAGTAAGCAAAACAAAGCAGCAAGTAAACAAGCACTGATGTGTGTACACTAACAATCATGCACATAACACCTGAAGAGCTTTATACAGCGGTGTAGGCTTCAAGGACCTTTGGTTCAGCAGTTCATTCAGCAGATATGTGGGCTGTGGTTGAACAGTCAAAGTGGATGACGTGTTTTTTTTTCTTTCTGCTAAGTAGCACTGGTGTTTAGACAAAGATGTTGGATAACATGGGTCACCATTCTTGAACGTAATGACCTCCTATCGAGAGCTTGTATGTGTGGAGTTGGGGAAACAGCAGTTGTAGGGCTGTAGAACCTTTTGATGAGCAATTGCTCTGTGCCGGTCTGGAATTGCTCATGGCTGAGATAAAAAAAATGTATACTTCAGAACTTTAAATAGCACCAGAACCACAAATAGGTCAAATCAACTGGAAAAAAAAATATATAACTTTAAACACAATTTCTTTTTTAATTTGGCTGTGTAAAAAATAAAAATTCACAAGGATGCTATGTTTGTGAACACTTGTTGATGACGGTCAGCTCTCTGGAGCAGTGTTATTAAAACCACTCTTTCTTTAACATTGTTGAACAAAAAGATCCAGTTGAATAAAAAGATCAAACAGTCCAGAACACAACACCAGGCTAATTTAGGTTACTAAAGCCACATGTAACTCCTTTGAGCCACTGTACATACAGCCTCATTCTAGCCTCATTAAATGTAATAGTAGGGGGACAAAATATAGTTTTTATTTCGTACCGGCTAAAAGAATACAATTTTCCAATGTAGCCAGTTATACAGATTCAGTTAAGTGTCTATAAATCTGACTTTCACTTTAAAATGCCTATTCCAAAATAATAATAATAATAATAATAATAATAATAATAATAATAATAATAATACAAATTATAAATTCCTGGAATTTATAACAGAATTGTAGTGTGTTTATAATTTAAATAATTTTTGAATGCAAGTTTGACACATGTTATGTGAAACTTAAAAATACACAAATTATATTTATATATACACTGGCGATCAAAATTAGAGAACAATGTATAAACAATTGAACAATTCTGAAATAATGTCATCTTCACTGCTCAACAGTTGAGGGAGTTTTTTTCCTGTCTATACCATGCTACCAGAACACCTTTTCCACAAAATAACTAAGGCATTTAAAAAAAAAACACATTATTTTGCAGAAAACACACTGATCAAAATTAGAGAACAACAATGACTGTAGCATGGAAAAACATTACAACAAAATTTTCTGAAGGTTACAACAGTCAGCAATTAGTAGGAAGTGTCCAGGCCTCTGCTCTGAATGACTTCAGCACATCTGCAGCCACAGGACAGCACTAGTCTCTCACACTGCTCTGGTGTGATTTTGGTCCACTCTTCTTCCAGTCTCCTCCACAGTTCGGTGACTGTAGTGGGTTTCTTGGCCATAATTTTGTCGCCAAGGATTTTCCAGAGGTTCTCTATTGGGTTGAGATCAGGACTCTGGGCAGGCCATGTCATTATTTCAATGTTTTCAGTTTCAAGGAACTGCTTTACCCGTTTTGCTGTGTGACATGGAGCGTTGTCCTGCATGAACACTGCGGGCTGATTGGGTGATGAACGCATGGAAGGAACCATATGTTGTTGAAGAAGGTTCTGATAAACATTTGCATTCACTCCGCCATGTAGCTGTATAAGAGGCCCAACTCCTGCTGCAGAAAACATGCCCCAAACCATGACACTTCCTCCTCCACTTTTCACTGACTTCTTTACACACTTTGGGTTCAGTCTTTCTCCAGTTTTCGCCGAACATAATGTTTCCCATTGGACCCAAATAAATTAAACTTGCTTTCATTACTGAAGTGAACTTTGGACCAGTTCTCCTCTGTCCACACAACATGCTTAGTCTAGCCTTTTGATTCTTTCTGCTAATGAGAGGTTTGGTCACTGCAGAGTGGGCTTTCCAAATGCTCTTAAACGTCGAGACACTGTATGACGAGACAGATCCTTACCCTGTTCAGCGCTGAACTGGTAAACAATTCCAGCTGTAGTGTGGAAACGATTGCCCATTGAGATCCTCCGCAGTATCCTGTCCTCTCTTGTATTTGTCTTCCATGGACGACCAGCCTTCTTGGTGGACTTGAATAAGTTTGTGATGTTGTAAAGATTCAATATTCTTGAAATCACAGATTTGGAACGACCAACTTGTCTTGCTATGGCTGATAGGGTCATCCCTTTGGCCTTCCTGTGGACAACCTGCTGCCGGAGGCTTTCAGTCACTTTAGAACGGCCCACCATCTTGCAGAGTCAGTGAAACTGGAAGTTAGGCTGCCAGTTAAATAGGGGTTGACAGATAATCAAGGAAATTAGC
>JAAIIK010000021.1:1934463-1945815 GCA_014706435.1 Silurus glanis
TCTCTCTCTCTCTCTCTCTCTCTCTCTCTCTCTCTACTTTCTCACACATACACCCAAACATCTATGCAAACACAAGCCCTGTGCCTCAGAAACATATCTCTTTAAATTACCCAGAGGGCCTCAGCATGGTATTCCAAATTGGGATATCAATTGTATCACTTCCATTTGTATTTGTCCTTAGCACTTATGTTATTTGCAACAACAACAAAAAAAAAATCTTTGCTTTTTGCTTGATATGCTATGCTTACTACTGTTACTCCTACTACAAATGATAGTAACAACAACAACAATAATAATAATAATAATAATAATAATAATAATAATAATTATTATTATTATTATTATTATTATTATTATTATTATTATTATTATTATTATTGTGATCTGGTCATGCATGTACCCTATTTGTCTTAGCCCGAAATGACGATGTGGAGCCATCTTGTGGGCTTACCACCTGTGAGAATGGTGGTGGTCAGATGTAATGGCAATCCTTTGATGGATAATCATAAACAGAGTAGATAGACACGTGTAACAACAACAACAACAACAATAATAATAATAATAATAATAATAATAATAATAATAATATAATTAGTATTAGTAGAAGTCTGAAACAAAAGTTTTGGCTAATGCAATTAGTGACACAATCCATCGTAATGTTTTATATATGTACTTGTGCACTACTTTGCACTTATAAATCAGCTTTCATCTTCTAAAAAAATCATGCCTTTCTCAAATTATCGGTTCCATCCTTAACACACCATTATAAATCTAAATCTACAAATACAAAAAAAAACAGCTCAGTATATCACCTTACAGCTACAGTATGCAGACGGCAGCCACGCCTACTGTATGTATGTAAATGTATGTATGTCTTTTGCCTTCATTTAATGACTGGTCACTATGACATGATTTACTGTAAGGATTTATTTTGGCTTAATGTATATATTTATGATATATTTAAGTAATTCCATTAGTATGAAACAACTAGATTGAACTAGGTTGAACTATTTAAATTAATAGAATAAGTTATGTAAAAAACAGTTGAGGTTGATGCTGGCTTTCATATACATACAATTACACAAACTCAAAACAAAAGTTTTTTCTTTTTCTTTTTTTCAAGAATACCTGATTTCTTGTCTAAATGCTCCTACAATGATTATGAATAAATTTGTCTGCATGCAGCTTGATAAATGAGACCCCATTTCCCTTTGATTACATTAAGCTCAGTTTAAATAAAACAAGGTCTCATCAGTTTTAGAACAAAACTGGATTGTGTTGTAAAATATGCCATTCTTGCAATCACTTGTTCAGCAACACTCTCATGCAAAATAACACTTGGGAACACTTGGCCGAGTTCTAACTACAGAAGTAAAAGCTTGGCAAACTTCCTGCACTACCATGATTACTGCTTTCATGGTTTCTAAACCAGGCCTAAAAACATGAAAGCTCTGGATTATTTTTTCAATATATATTGAGTGGTAATTAAATTTCATTTCAGAGGGGAGGGCTCCATTTTTCAAGAAAGTGCCAGTGTTATTTTATAATATGGATAGAAATGTTGGTCATTCTAAGTAGTTGGGATTTATTCGTATTTATGCTTCTATCAAACAATTTCCATACCACCCTCACCTAGAGCAGAAGAGACTTAACCTCATTCTACTGAAAGGTGGCTGCGAATGGACATAATGGAAACTCATTTAGTGAGGCATGTTTGCATGCACTGATTCTGTGCAAATAATGACAATGGTGGAGCAATAATGGTAGAAGGAAATTCATTTTTAATACTGTGCCATGATATTTCATTTAGTTTCTAAAGCTCAGATCAAATTAAAAGTAGAATTGCTTGTCTGAAAATCACCCGCCTTCCTCCCTCTTTTTAAATCCTTTGCTTTCATTTATTTTTTTGAAGAAGTCACTGTAAGGTATCAAATTTGGTTGTACAGAGTTTCCTTTGAGCATAAACACTACCCAAGAAGCATTTTGTCCTTGGTGTCACTTTGCCAGTATGTGTATGAACGCGAATGCCACAGTGTTTCATTATTCTCCGCAAGTGCTTTTCCCTTCATTTTTCTCTTTATTATATGTGTCCCTCTCTGACTTTGTTCATACTTAAGGGGTGGCTGAGATTGAAAAAAAAAAAACATTGGAAGATTTGCTGGGGGAAGTGTTTCACTTCTGTCTAATTTCCAATTTGGATTTCCCTGAAGAGTGACATAAATACAGCATGAGCCTATTGAGGAGCGTGTAATGAGAAAAAGAGCAATAAGCAACCATGGGAATTTCACTTGATTGTCTGTAGTGCTTGCTTATTCTTGTCCCTGCCCTCCTCTTCCTATCCATTCATCTCGATCTATTCTCTCTTTTCATTCTTTTAAGCACATCAAACTGTTACTTTGCAGAAATTGCTAATTTAATAACTGGAGCCGATTTCAGAAAACATTCATTCCAAACGCTCTTACTTTCTCTTCTGTATGAGCCACTTTCACGCTCACCATCCCTGATTTACAGCTAAAATGTGATTCATTAAAGAGTGCAAGAGCTCAGCATGGTGGTGGTAATAGAGAGTCAATGTGCAAATTACTATCATGACCAAGTCGCAGAAAAGGACAGACGATTTTCCTTTTTTTAATGTAGCCTTTTGCGGTTTCATTTACCCTTTTTTTTGTGTTGGTTTTATTTCTTTTCCAGCTCATTCACACCATCAGCGTTGTGGACCGAGATGAACCTCAGTCGGGTCATCGATTCTATTTCACACTCGCTCCTGAAGTCTCCAGCAACCGTCATTTCACTTTGTGGGACGTCAAAGGTGAGAAGAATGATTGGTCATTATCCCTAAAAAAAAGAAAATAGTATAACCTAATGCCTTAATTTTTTTGAGATTCTGCTATATAGTATGGAAGAGGTGATTGTTCTGCTTGTGTGTATTCATTAAGACTGCTATCAATAAATAGCAGCCTGATTTTTCATTCTTTTGAAATTGTGAACATGAAATAATAGTTCAGTAGTCAAAACATCTCATTATTTGTGTTATTGTGCAAATAAAAATAAGAATTATATACACATACACACATTATACCCAAAACAGTTTCTGGTTGATTGTTTTTTGTTTTTTTATGCCATTTTTCCCCCAAACACTCTCGACATGATTGTCCATTAGCGTCAAGAGTTTTACAAATGTGCGTAGGAATGCGACACATGGCAAAACCAAGATTGATCCTCATCTGATACAATGAAAATGTCAACCCAGGAGAGCATCGGAAATGTCATCTGAGCTCCTGAGGCCATCCAGGAGTAGAATGACATTAGCACATGCAATACACAAACACACACGCAATTGCATGGACACACAATTCTGCGGACACCCACAATTACACATGAAACACCAGAACTCTTCAGGGATGTGTGCCCCCTTTGTTAAACATACAGTACATACACACTCACATACAATGCAAACACACTCCATCAGACAGAAAATAATAAATGAACAATGTTACCTAGACTTTATGTATAAACTGTGATAAACAACAGTCACAGACCTTAACCAAGACTGCCGAGACTTACATGTCTACCCTTTTCCCGATCTCTCTCTTTGCCCTCACTCTCTGTCACTTCTCCTTTGTGTCTCTCATAATGAAACGATTCTATCCAATATTTTGTCCCCCCCTATATATCTGATTCCATGGACACACATTTGTCTACCTGTCACGTTCAATTTGTCACTACTCTCTTTCTATGGCAGCTTCTCGTTGCGTTTTACAGTATATCCTTGCATCCTGTCACATGAGGACAAACATGCCTGAAAAAGGCCTAGAAGTGAATGAAACTATTGTAACCACTGATCTCATACCACGGCTATTTTTGTCATATAATACTGGGAGAATGCTGATGCAAAGCAACAAGACATAGTACTAAGCAACAAGACATAGAAACAATAACTATAACCTTGGACTTGAAAAAAGCAGCAAATAAGAACCAAAGAATGCTAATTAACAATGAATTTGAATTAGGTGAAGAGATCATGGGACATGGACCATGAGGGTGCAGTGGCTGATGAGAAACCTAGTCTCTGTCTATAATCCTGACAGCATGCTTTAAATGACAATGCCGAATTTCTTAGATTTTCTTTTTGGTGGGGTGGTGATTTCATTTCAGAGTGTAAACAAAATAAATGTGAATTACCATCTAGTTGTATGTACGTATGCCTGTAAACAGTGACACTCAAAATACCTGATGGTAAAACCATATCCATTTTCAATGGTAAAATTAAATTGAACAGGGCAGAATTACATCAAGCTGCACACAACCCAGTACAGTATCTTCGAAGTGTTAGCATAGAAAAAAAATAATCATAATACAAAGACAGTTATTTTGTACTGTTATGAAATGCTGTCAGCATTTAACTAATGATAATGTGGTTACTGAAGACAAATGAATGCACACATAAGTGGGAACCTGCGTTTAATTCAGGTAGCCAAACACATTTTTTCAGGCATTTAGTGGCCCAGCATAATCACATTTTGTGCTTAATGGTGAGGAATCTAAAGCAGATTTGTTCTGCTTCTCAGACTTGTGCACTTCAATAGTTTTTTTTTCCCCTTTCTATTTAAATCATAATTCTATAAACGTTCATTTGTAGATGTTTTTCTTCTTCGTTTTTCATAAGTTTTTGAGAAGTGATCATAATAATGAAAATAATAATTAAAAAAAACGTTCTTTTGGTTTCTCCCATTAGGGGTCACCACAGCGGATCATCCGCATTCATGATCCGCATGTTTGATTTGGCACGCTTTTTATGCTGGATGCCCTTCCTAACGCAACCCTCCCCATTTATCTGGGCTTGGGACCGGCACTAAGAGTGCACTGGCTTGTGCAACCCTAATGGCTGGGGTCGGTTCCCTGACCGGGGATCGAACCCTGGCCGCATCTTAACCACTAGACCACCAGGGAACTAATAATGATAATAATAATAAATAAATAATTAAATAAATAATAAGAATGAAATTGATAAGAATTATTTATTATTATTATTATTATTATTATTATTATTATTATTATTATTATTATTAGCGACTACTACTATAAAAACAACTATATAAATCTTTCTATGTAAAAAGTATTACTATACTTCTACTGTAGCAGCCAAAGTACAACGTTACAAGACCTTAACTCAGCAAAACTGCCCGCAGAATACATCTGGTAATAGTAGAGGATTTATCAAGAACCCACTCATGAGCAACCGGGCTGACATGATATACGTTATAAATGATTAATAGCTCAGGTGTGTGTATTCAGGTCTGTTGGTTGAGAAGAATCCATAGTTTTTGACTGGGATTTGCAGTTTGTCAGTGTCATATATTTATATACACTCATATAGTGTAAATGTCTCAAGAGTTTGCTAGGTGGAACTAGTGTCCAAGCTGTTCTCTGATATTTATCTTCATTCGTAGACACACAGTTCAGCATAAAATGTATAATTTATTATCCTTAATTGTACGAGTTACATGTTTACATGTGTATCTGTGTGTACAGGAGAAGACATTCACATCCAGATCAATATATGTGACTGAAAACATTAGAATAGAAAATACTTTTTATTACATTTTATATTTGTATATAAGCATTAGATGTATATAAAATATAATGTAAATAAATACAATACTCTGTGGGAGTGTTAGCAGGTACGTGTGTGAAATATAACCCAACCTATAGCTAAGAGTTAAAACTTGTTTTGTGTAAAAACAAGCTATGTTAAACAGACAGAAAATCCGTCCTATGGTAACGTACTGACCACTGCAACTCTGTAGCTTATTGAATGGACGTGTATTAAAATAATCTAAAAAAAATTGTATGAAAGATTATAAACATTTTATTTATCATTAATTCACTTCTCATGCTTTAATTTTCCTTTCATCCTTTGCAGACAACACAGCAGGTATTAGAACCCAGCGATCAGGCTTCAACCGACAGGAGCAGAACGTGTACCTGTTGCCCATCCTGGTTGTGGATAGTGGACCTCCAGCTCTCAGCACAACTGGCACACTTACTATCCACGTGTGTGGCTGTGACCCACAAGGAGTCATTCAGTCCTGCAATGCCACAGCCTTCAGCATGGGCACAGCCCTTAGCCCAGGAGCTCTCATCGCCCTGCTCGTCTGCATGCTCATCATTATTGGTATAAGCATATTCTCACTCATTTCACATAACAGCAAAGATGTGTTGCCTCATTGGGTTTGTTTACACCTTCTAATCATTTTGTTTTAGATTTTTTTCAACCTACTGACAATACTGAATACCATGTGTTTCCATATGAAAACTGAAAACCCCAAACATATTTTAGTGTATGGTGTATTAAGTATGACCAATACATATTTATTGTACATTATCTAGATTGAAGAAAAACTGATTCAAGGTTTGGAATATTAAATATTGCTCATTGTATTTGTGTCGTATTTGACACTACTTCTACCTATAAAATGGCAGGTCATCTTTTTTTATGTAGGGTATTTGATTATGAGCTTCATTGTATATGTGCTCTTATTAAAAATGTAAAGAGACATTAACAAAGATCAAATCAATTCAGGAGAGAGTAGTAGAAATTGTTGGTGCATTTGTTGAGTGTACAGTCATGTTGCTTTGCAGATTGTTTTATGCACAAGTAGGCTAAAAGCTATAGATGTTGATCCCTTCTATTTCAGTAAGGTGCACTCAACAACAGCATTATTCACTACACATAAACTTTAAGCGACTGAATGCAAACAATGTGATTTTGCAGCTTACAGATTTTTAGCAATTACACTATATGGCCAAAATTATATTGACACCTCACCACCACATCCATATGTGCTTTTTGAATATACCATTAAATTTGTAGTCTTTCTTTGCTGTTGCCATAACCTCCACTATAATATGAAGGGTTTGCAATAGATTTTTGAATATAATTGTTTTTTTTTTTCTCATTGACTCATAAAAGTATTTGTGAGTTTCATTCACAGATGTTCGGTAGGGTTTCAAAGTTCTTTCACATCAACTTTGGCAAACCATTTTTATCTTTACGGCTTCATTTTGAAGGGGAACTGAAGCTGTTCCAAAAGCAAAGAGGGGAGTCTTACACAGTTACTAATAAAGCTATAAGTGAGAGAATCTTGCTATGCATTTTGTATGTGGGTTGCTTAGAGATCCTCCCACTGGCATCTCCAATAATAAACGCTTATGCCTATAAAAAGCAAGGGGGAGTGTTCATAGACATGACCACACAAAGTGCACTGTTTGATTCCCACTTCATTGATTTCTCTGCTGTTGCCATGCCTCTAATGGCCCATCATCATAAATTCAAACTTTAATTTGTGCACGAGTTCTGATCCTACAAAGGATTGGGATCCAGAAAAAAAAAAAAAGAAAAGAAAAAAGAAAAGAAAAGAAAAAAAAGAATGAGGACAAAAGTAACATGAAAGCCAGTCAATATTTCATCCTTCTTTTTCACTCTGCTTGACTCTGCTTTTGGATGTCCTTTTTCATTTGAAGAGAAGAAAGCTTTTGTACAAATGGAAAATACACACAAAATAGGGCCCAGTAAATGACATCCAACCACTTTGCCAGGAACTGATGTGAGGGTCAGTTTGAAATGATGCAGCCTGCAATCGGGGAAAGAGAAGCATCAGCACCTTTTTCACCCTTTCAGTGGCACAAGCTTTTTATAGCGTTCAAGCCTCCCAGTTTAGAAAAGCATTTCACATTTACATTTCTGCAAGCTTAATTAGCTTATACTGTTTTTCTTTCTCTCTCTCTCTCTCTCTCTCTCTCTCTCTCGCTCTCTCTCTCTATCTCTCTCTCTCTCTGTCTCTCTCTCTTTTGGCTCTATTATTCCTAATCACATTAAAGAATGCACAGTGTTCAGTGAGAACAGATTGTGTCATCTAAGACTTTTTTCTCACTTAATCAACAGTATATATATGCTTGTCACTAATTTCCTTTAGTCATTCTGCAAACCGACTTTTTCCACCCATAAAAAGAAAAGTTTGTACCTCAAACATGTAGCGCACAATACATTTTTGAGGTGGCCTTTTATAAAAGTCTAAGATGACTCAAACAATGCTTGTTGAGTTAAGTTTGATACTTTGAAAGTGATTTATGTTGTATTCTGAAAGTAATCACCAAGTTTTGTTCACAATGCACACTTATACAAAACTTCCTCAACTGAATTTACAATGAAATTATACTCGGATATGAATGTCCCCTGCATATTAATTTTCTCTATACTTTCTCCACATTTTTTGGTTCCTCTTATAAGCACTCAGAGCATTGCCTATGCAACAGCAAATTCTTTTAATAGTTTAAAAAAACACATTTCTTTGGAACAATCGGAAAAGAACTGCTTAAATGCATGGTGTTGCAAGAATGGTGCAAGATAATTTAGGCTGTCATGCATCAGCGCTAATCTAACATTAACTTTTTACCCTACAACCGATCGCAGAATCCAAATCCAAACCCATTGCTAGAGTCTTGTCAGCAGCCACAATGAATAGGAATGAAAACACGTTCATGCCTAATTAGCCACTAAACAAACCCTCCTTGTCTTGAGTGGACAAAGAGGGTGAAGTGATGGACCCATTTAAGTGTGTCATGCCATCTGCACACATCTACCCCAATTACAGTCCATCTGCCATGATGGGAGTCATAGTGTGCCCATCATCCTTGGGGAAAAAGCTGTCCTGTCAGGAGTGCTTATTGGAACATCTGCATGCCAGGAAGTGCCAGGAGTTTCAGTGAATGCATAAAAAAAAAAAAAAGACTTGCATGTGATTAGAGAAAGAAAAAATAAATAAATAACGAGATCACACTGCAACAATTATTCTTTAGCAAGTACAAATACTTGAAGAGAGACAACTACAACTTTCAACAAATTCCAATTTTTGATTGAACCTATTTTTAAACATTTGTATTAATTTCACGCTTGGCACCGTTTTCTTTTTTACTGGTGGATCATTTTGCTTATTTCTTGTACTGTCAGAAGAACAGCACAGTTTTAAAAGCTTTAAATAAGTAAAAATGTTAAATAATCAGCTTGGCTGTTTTATATTTATTATGTAGTAATATACTGTGTATATGTGTGTGTATATATATATATATATATATATATATATATATATAAACATACATACATACATTTAGATGTAATTGTTGCAGTGCATAAAAATGTAGACATGTTACCATGACTCATGCCCCTGTAAGCTGGGAGAATCTATAGCTGTGAATGGCCAATAAACTTTCTCTTTCTAGAGCTGGGGACAGAAGTGCTGATGCTTCTCTTTAGCTCCTTGTGGACTTCATCCATTCAATTTGGCCGTTATATCATTCCCCGCCAAAGTGGTTGGATGTCATACCAAGTTCTATTTAGGACTATTTGGAAGATCTGCATGCGAAGAAGTGCCAGAGGTTTTCTAATGGCAGCTTTATACGATTACCAGCAACTGAAGTGGACAATGGCTGGCTGTGACATGACTGGATGTGGGTTTATTTTGTAATCATACTCACTTAGAGAACTTTGTGTGAAGCAAACTGATCTTCTGACTTACATAGAACATAAGGCTTAAGACCTTTTACTGGTTCTTTATGGTATAATGCAAAACTGCTGTGTTTCCTGGGGGAAGAAGTGAACCACCTAAGCATGCATGCACCTTTTGCAGTACTGATGTACCTTTAATAGCTGCTTTAACTGTCAACCGAATCTGTTAGAGTGTTATCGTTTGTTGTATTGCCTTTATAAAAGACTCCAAATGATCTCCAATTTCTCTTTCATAGCTTAAGACACACACTTAATTTTACAAAAAAAGAAAAATCCAGGATAGTAGGCTATGTATCCTGTATGCAGGTGCAGATATCTTTATTAGACATTTCCCTTAAGTTACTGTTGAGATCCTCAGTGTGAATTCAGGCTGATTTGGTATGCATACTGCTGTGTCGAGGCAGCCAGTGTAACCCAAGTCTATTTACCAAGCCCCTGTCTATTAAGGGCATCTGATTATGATGGGAAAGTAACACAAAAGAGCAGCATGGTCCAAGAGTCACGTCCCCTAGGCTTAAGGGCAGGCTTTGAATTAGCAAGTGTGTGTGAGAGGGAAAGGCTGATCAAAAAATTGTGATGGAGACAATCAGCAGTTTTAGGCAAGCCCTAGCTCTCTCCAGGCAATTGCTACCAATTTCCTTCTCTGTAACATATCGAGTAATTTATAAGCAACTAAAACCAATTATATGCCCCCCATGCAAGTCATTTGCACATATTACGGTGGCTATTATTGAGCTTTTCCTCTCATACAAAGAGAAGAAAAGCTTAATAATATACAAGAAATACAACGAAAGCTTTTAGCCTCTATTCAGTCTACTTCCACAACTCAGCCCTCTCTATCCAGTAAGAGTCATTTGAATGCTTCTGCTCTGAGCTAATGTGTAAAAACTTTGGCCATTAAAGTGCTGCATTTGGGCCATTAAAATGGTGCATTTACTAAAGAAACAGTTTGTTTTTTGCTTCACCAGATTGTGGGAATTTTTACTCAGCTGGCTCTAGCTGTTAATCTGAGTATTATATGGCCTTCCATATCGCTTGTGATATCAGCCGCAAAGCTAGCAGCCCCTTGCAGCACTTTGACAGCGTTATTCACTCCCACCAGCAGCCCCCGTCTATAAAACTGCCCCATCTATGTAGCTGATATATTCTGTCCTGTCAGCTCTTGTATATCCGAAGACACTTTATCTGGCATCTGTTGTTGGATGTGTGTCAAGCCAGGTAAGACAAAAGACAAAGAGCACAATAGAAACTCCTGTGCGTATGCATGAGCCTAATGCTAAACATGCAGTTTTTAGTAGCTATATTGATTTTTGTTTCTTATCACCTCCCTTTTATTCAGACTGACTTATACAAGACCTAACGTTGTGGCACCCTTTTTTCTTTACATATTGGGGTCACACATTGCAAATTGTCTTTCTGTGGGATGTTACAAAGGTTTGTGCTCATCAAATGCAACAAGCTAAAAAAAAAGGTGAACATTTTATGAATTTTAGCTGTTGCAGAACAAAATACAGAAATAATAAACAAGGGTTTTTAAGATGTAAGGAAAAATTGACAATAGGGCTGTTGAAGTATTAGAATAATAATGCACAATTACTGTTCTTATAACAAAGTTACCAAGCCTCAAGACATCATTGAGATGTTTTAATTCAAGACTAACTTTTTTACATGTCGCATCTCAAGTCCACAATGCCATCTTAGAGCTTGTTAACCATAAACCATAGATATGCCCATTGGGGTGAAAGAGGAAGAGGAAGAGAGAGAGAGAGAGAGAGAGAGAGAGAGAG
>JAAIIK010000021.1:1962001-1996826 GCA_014706435.1 Silurus glanis
CAGATTTATAAGCTGTTATTAAAGTATAGCATTATAAAACTGTTTTTTTATACAAATTATAAATCTTTAATCTGATCTGTAGATACTGATCATTTCACAGTATATTCATAACATTTGCGTCATTTGTACAGCACTGATCAACATAATGCAATAACACTGGCTTATATATCAGCATCAGGATGAACAATTTAACCTGAGCACAATGAAACTATGTGCTTGTTTGCCAGCATGCACAGGTAAATAACCTGATCTTCTCTCATCCACCTCGAAATAGAAGCGAATTATGGCTCTGTTCAAGGCATCTCTTTGTGCTAAATTGTTAGCCAAGAAAGAACACATGCAGTGCTGTCTTCATCTGCACTCTGTCTCCTTCCAAGAATTAAAAAACACATGCAGTCCATGAACTCACAGGAGAGCGTAAAAAGGAGGATAAAAAACAGATGCTTTTTGTCAGACCTTAATAAACATGGGTTCAAGTCGACCTAATGAGCATCATTATGATGCTTGAATGGAAGAGAATAGAAATGAGTTTGTACAAAAAGTATGTACACTGGTGATCAAAATTAGAGAACAATGTATAAACAATTGAACAATTCTGAAATAATGTCATCTTCACTGCTCAACAGTTGAGGGAGTTTTTGTCCTGTCTATACCATGCTACCAGAACACCTTTTCCACAAAATAACTAAGGCATTTAAAAAGAAACATTATTTTGCAGAAAACACACTGATCAAAATTAGAGAACAACAATGACTGTAGCATGGAAAAACAATACAACAAAATTTTCTGAAGGTTACAACAGTCAGCAATTAGAAGGAAGTGTCCAGGCCTCTGCTCTGAATGACTTCAGCACATCTGCGGCCACAGGACAGCACTAGTCTCTCACACTGCTCTGGTGTGATTTTGGTCCACTCTTCTTCCAGTCTCCTCCACAGTTCGGTGACTGTAGTGGGTTTCTTGGCCATAATTTTGTCGCCAAGGATTTTCCAGAGGTTCTCTATTGGGTTGAGATCAGGAGTATGGGCAGGCCATGTCATTATTTCAATGTTTTCAGTTTCAAGGAACTGCTTCACCCGTTTTGCTGTGTGACATGGAGCGTTGTCCTGCATGAACACTGCGGGGCTGATTGGGTGATGAACACAGGGAAGGAACCATATGTTGTTGAAGAAGGTTCTGATAAACATTTGCATTCACTCCGCCATGTAGCTGTATAAGAGGCCCAACTCCTGCTGCAGAAAACATGCCCCAAACCATGACACTTCCTCCTCCACTTTTCACTGACTTCTTTACACACTTTGGGTTCAGTCTTTCTCCAGTTTGTCGCTGAACATAATGTTTCCCATCGGACCCAAATAAATTAAACTTGCTTTCATCACTGAAGTGAACTTTGGACCAGTTCTCCTCTGTCCACACAACATGCTCCTCAGCAAAGCTTAGTCTAGCCTTTTGATTCTTTCTGCTAATGAGAGGTTTGGTCACTGCAGAGTGGGCTTTCAGTCCAAATGCTCTTAAACGTCGAGACACTGTATGACGAGACAGATCCTTACCCTGTTCAGCGCTGAACTGGTGAGCAATTCCAGCTGCAGTGTGGAAACGATTGCCCATTGAGATCTTCCGCAGTATCCTGTCCTCTCTTGTATTTGTCTTCCGTGGACGACCAGCCTTCTTGGCGGACTTGAATGAGTTTGTGATGTTGTAAAGATTCAATATTCTTGAAATCACAGATTTGGAACGACCAACTTGTCTTGCTATGGCTGATAGGGTCATCCCTTTGGCCTTCATCTGGACAACCTGCTGCCGGAGGCTTTTAGTCACTTTAGAACGGCCCACCATCTTGCAGAGTCAGTGAAACTGGAAGTTAGGCTGCCAGTTAAATAGGGGTTGACAGATAATCAAGGAAATTAGCACCAGGTGCCAGATTAACACCAATAACTGGGAGGTATCTGAAAGTGTTCTCTAATTTTGATCAGTGTGTTTTCTGCAAAATAATGGTTTTTTTTAAATGCCTTAGTTATTTTGTGGAAAAGGTGTTCTGGTAGCATGGTATAGACAGGACAAAAACTCCTTCAACTGTTGAGCAGTGAAGATGACATTATTTCAGAATTGTTCAATTGTTTATAAATTGTTCTCTAATTTTGATCTCCAGTGTACATACAGGGTACGACATGCAGTGAAATGCTTTATACGACGGTCCGGCATGAAGGAATAGGATGGGGAAAAAGAAAAGAAGGCAGATAAATAAAGTATAAAGTATAAAAAACTATATAAAATAAAATGTAAGAATATAAAGATATAAAAGATATATAAAGATATATGTATGTGAAACAAAGAGAAAAAGATGAATATACAAAAAAATTCTTATGCCAGTAAACAGTGAAACAGTAAACAGTAAACAATGTGTAACAAAGTGTAAACAATAGACAATTTTAGTGGTGGGTTGTCCATAAAGTATAGGTCCGTAAAGTGTCCATGTGCAGTATGGTGTGGTATAAAATAAAATAAAATAAAATATAAAGTGCACTGTGCTGTGCAAGTCCAGAGTTTAAAGTGTCGTGGTGCGAAAGGTGAGATATGTACAGAGAAGAAGTGTGATGATGGAGAGAGTGGGCCAGTTTTTAGATCCTGGGTGTTTCCTGGTTTAAACACCGAATGGCCTGCGGGAAGAAGCTCCTCCTCATTCTCTCTGTGTTCGTTTCAGGGAGCGGAAGCGTTTCTGAGGGTGAGGGTGGATGAGGTGTGTTTTCCCACCCGTACGGCTTGTGGTCTGTCTGTCAGGAAGTTAGAGATCCATTGACACAGCGGCTGGCCCACAGTCCCAGGACCTCCAACTTAGAGGTGAGTGTGGAGGGAATTATGGTGTTAAACGCTGAACTGTAGTCCACGACAACATCTTTGCATAATTCCCGTTTCTTTGATCCAGGTGGTCCAGGTGGCTCATCGTGGTGTGGAGGAGATGAGCAATGGCGTCCTCAGTAGAGCGGTTCTGACGGTACGCAAACTGTAATGGGTCCAGTGTGTCTGGTAGTGATGCAGTGATGAAGTCTCTGACCAGTCTCTCGAAGCACTTCATCACTACTGAGGTCAAGGCTACAGGGCGATAGTCGTTAAGGCAGGTGGGCTGGGGTTTCTTCGGGACAGGAACAATGGTGGACTGTTTAAAACATGAGGGGACAACAGACTGTTCCAGTGAGAGGTTGAATATCTCAGTGAACACCGGTGCTAGCTGGTCAGCACAGGATTTCAGAACCCGACCTGTGATGCCATCTGGTCCTGCTGCCTTCCTGGTATTCACTCTCTTGAATGCCCTCCTCACGTCATGCTCTGAGATGGTGAACGTGTTTACCTCTCCGGCTCTCTCGGCGTGCACGCTGGTTGTGCCACTAGCGCCGCTAGCGTGGTTAGCTGCAGCCTCGAAACGAGCGTAAAAGGTGTTTAGCTCGTCTGCCAGAGAAGCGTCCGCATTCACCATTCTAGAAGATGGTGTTTTATAGTCCGTTATTGTCCTTAGTCCCTGCCACAGGCTCCTAGAGCCACCATGTTGAAACTGTGACTCTAGTTTCCTCCCGTAGCGCCGCTTTGCATCCTTAACCGCTCTGCGAACACTGTAAGACGCAGCCTTGTACTCGTCCATGTCCCCGGTGGCGAGCCCCGTGTTGTAGGCAGCGGAGCGGGATCTCAGAGCGTCGCGGATGGTTTTATCCACCCACGGCTTCTGGTTGGGAAACGTTCTGATAGTGGTTTTCTGCACTGTATCATCCGCTAGTTTCCCGATGAATCCCACAACCGCGTCCGTAAACATGTTGACGTCATCAGAGCTGCGCCGGAACATGTCCCAGTCTGCGTCATCCAAAGCGTCCTGCAGAGCGCCCACCGATTGGTCAGTCCAGCACGCGACCTCCCTCTGAACCGGAGCTTCCTGTTTCAGCCTTTGTTTGTAAACAGGCATGAGGAAGATGGCGGCATGGTCCGATTTCCCAAACGGTGGACGTGATTGTGCCTTGTAGCTGTTGTTGAATGTTGTGTAGCAGTGGTCCAGTGTTCTTTCGCCCCTGGTGGGGCAGGTGATGTGCTGGTAAAAGTTCGGTAGTGCGCGCTTGACGTTGGCACTGTTGAAATCTCTGACCACAATGAGCGCAGCGTCCCGATGCTGTGTTTGGTGAAGAGTTATTTTCTCGTGTAAATCCCATACTGCAGTGTCCGTGTCCGCTTGAGGTGGAATATAAACGGCACTGACTATGACCGAACTGAATTCCCGAGGTAGATAAAAGGGCCGACATTTTATGGTCAGTAGTTCCAGATTTGGTGTGCAGGAGCGTGAAAGAGGAACGATGCTCGCGCTGTCGCACCAGTGGTTGTTCACCATCAGACACACTCCACCTCCTCTTGACGTCCCCGACTACAATGTTCTGTCCATGCGGTAAACCGAGAAAAACTCTGCCGGCTGGATGGCGTGGTCCGGTACCGCTGGGTTCAGCCATGTCTCGGTGAAGCAGAGAAGGTTGCAGCCCCGAATGTCTCTCTGGAATTTGACCCTTGCCCTGAGGTCGTCGAGCTTGTTTTCCAGTGACTGGACGTTGGCTAACAGGATACTAGGTAAGGGAGCGCGGTGTGCCCGTGCCCTCAGCCTGTTCCTGACACTGGCTCGTTTCCCTCATGGACGCCGGTACGGGTCGCATCCTTTGTTCTCCCTCAGGATCTCACTCGGCCAGCATGGGTCCGGGTTTAAAAACGGTGAGTGCATTGTACACCAATACATATAAGAGTGTCTCTGTCATATCTAATGATGTCCATCTTGTGTAGATGGAAGTGTAACTACTTAAAAAAAAGTATAAAATAAACAAAAAAAGAGAAAACGTAGCCGGAGCAGTCGTGACGGAGGCCGACCTCACCGGCGCCATCTTGTACCATCATACGTTCTTTCTTTGCAATCTTCACAGAGGCTCCTCATACAGCCAATTCAATTACAACTGACTTTATATTTAGGTACCATGAAGCTTACTGTTTAAGGGCAAGGAGGTCCGATTCAAAATTCAGATTTTTTTTTAGCAACTAAGAGCGGTGGGAAATGAACAATTTTGATTTAAATCTGGACCTGCCATTGGGTTCTAGTCTCATTCAACAGGAATTAAACACTGAACCTGAAACCAAACTAACCAAAAACTACTACTACTAATAATAATAATATTATAAACACAATATAATAAAAACAAGCCTAGATCAATTAACAAGTTTACATACATTATTTACTGACAGTAAATTAATCTTTGGCAAAAAGATTCAAGTGATTCAAGTTCCTTTTCTCATTCAATCATGAAAAGCAACTTAGAGTATTTAGCATATGCACTTATAATGAAATGTATCTTATAACATGGTTCCTGCAAAGCTGTTCAACATAATTGTGGAATTATCTGCATAATGTTCTTATGCACAGAGTAGTGAGAGATATCTTACGAGAGGCTGTTCCCAGATGTGAGCCTGTAAACACCGCTGCCAAACCCTTCCTATATTTTATTTGGACCCCTAAATCTAACAAGAGCCTAGGAAGCCACTTATTATCCAACACAACCCCAGCATGCATCTGCCTTTTGCTGAGTAGGCGGGCTAGCATGTGACAGAGGCAAGAAAATATATCTTGATAGAAGATCTGCACAATTAATTATTAGTGTTTGCATATCAATCCATTTCCATTCATGTAAAATTCAAATGAGAGAGAGGATGAATTGGCCATGCTGTACAGAAAACAGGCGAAAACACATCATTATGTTCATGTTGTCAAACAACAAACAAATATGATGACATTCAGCCTGTGTCCTGTAGTTATTGAAAAAGTTAAACTAATTAATGCTGGGATGTTATTCAAAGATGTTTAAATTCTTTTTAAAATGAGATTTTATAAAGATTTTATACGTGATGCCAAAATAAGTAAGAATGTTCTTTTAATATGAGCATTATTTGTCTATATATATAAAAATAAAAAATAAAACGTTCATATGCGAAATATATTGTATGTAAAAATATTAGCATTGATACATAAAGACTAATATGAAGTTTTATAATTACACTATGCTTTCATACTGCCCAGTCAAACATTATCATGAATTTGAAATGACATAGCATTCTACAGCAAACACATTTCGCTGGAGTTCCTGTGTCGCTGCGTCTTGATGAAACAGTGTAATTAAAAAGCATCTGCACAATCGCCCAGCTTGGTGTCAGCTTGCTGTCCCTTTAAATAACACTGTGTTTGTGCCTATTTGCACTCAAGCAGGTTATTAATTGCCATTTTATTCGCAATTAACAAGACAGAGAAATTACCCCCACATTCCCTGCTAATGACATTCACATTTAAACCCAGTGGTAAATGGATCAGTACAAGATAGTATCGTATGAGAAGACAGCTGAAATAAATAATGGTCATTACAGAATGCGTCACGGAATGTGGCTTGATCGTTTCCTGCTTATTATTAACATTTAAACACTCCATGGATTTCCAAAACATGGTCTGAATGAGACTTGAACAATAAGCAGTTAATAATTTATTAATGCAGAATGTGTACCCAGATATGACAGCAGAACCCATGTACTTTATGAGGTTCTCAATTGTCAGTAAGATCAGATGGAACTAAACAAGAGAGTTCTATGTATAGTATAAGTTTTCTTATCTCTCTACCATTTCTTTTAAACCCAAACACCTCTAGGCCATGTGAAATTTGTCTCAGAATCTGTTTTCTTTCTTTTAAATTTCAGTTGCTATACTCTTTCTCCCTTTATTCATATTTTATTTGGTTTAATTTAGTAATTAATTAAATATGTATTGATTTTATATATATAGGTCCCTTACGAGAAAAATAAATCAAGGACCGTGACGTCGGAGCGACGTGGGGCCGCCTTCCCGTGGGCTCACCACCTGCAGGAGGGACCGTAAGGGACCGGTGCTGAGAGGATTGGGCGGCAGTCGAAGGCAGGGGGTCTTGACAACCCGATCCCTGGACACGGAGAAGTGTCTAGGGAATCTGCTTAGACTGCTGCCCCCGTGACCCGAATTACGGATAAGCGGGAGAAGATGAATGAATGAATGAATGAATGATTTTATATATATGTCTCCTGGTTGTTAGGGAGGAGCTTCCAATCTCCAAGGATCTGCGAACCTCTTCGTGGTCCTAAGGGCTCTTTGTAGCTGGGTGTGTGCTGACTCCCAGACTCTCTCGCTCTCTCTGAACCATTGATCCACTGCTGGGACATTGGAAGGTTCTTACGTCCAGGGGAATAGTGGAGGTTGGAAGCCGAGTACACACTAAAATAGGGCTGGTGGGGAGTTCTGTGCATACTCAGCCCACAGGAGAAACCGGTTCCAACTGTTCTGATCCTAGTGGCAGTAGGATCGGAGGTAGAGTCCAAGCTCCTGTATTTTCCGCTCGGTCTGGCCGTTAGTCTGTGGATGATAACCAGAGGATAAGTTAACAGTAACACTGAGTATTTTATAAAAGCCGTCCAAACGTGGGAAGTGATCTGAGGACCCCGGTCTGACAATATTTCTTCCGGGAGGCCATAATTGCGAAACACGTGTTGGAAAAGTAATTTAGCTGTTTCTGGAGCTGTAGGCTGACCTCGGAGGGGAACCAATCAGCAGGCTTTGGTGACGCAATCTACGGCTACCAGGATGCAGGTGTTGCCATCCGAGTGACTGATCAGTGACTAAATTAATTCCTAGATGGGACCAAGGTCGTTGTGGGATCGGTAGGGGAACCAGTTTTCCCACAGGTAAGTGGCAAGGTGTCTTTGAAATGGCACAGACAGAGCAGCGTTCGATGTACCTTGCAACCTCTCCGATGATATCGGGCCACCAGTAGCGAGATCAGAGAATAAGGAGGGTCTGCCTCCTAACAGGTGGCCCAAGCTGGAGCCTCGTGTACTGATCTCAACAGGAGTTGACGGCAGGCTTTTTGGGACGATTGCCTTCCACTCAGGGCATTCTCATGGGGCAGGTTCCAAACGAGTTGCTGTTCTGATAGTGTGGCCCTTATGCCTGTGGAGGAGGTGTCTACCTCCACTATGAATGGGAACTGAGAATCCAGGTGTCATAGGAAAAGTGCAGTACTGAACTTCCATTTGAGCTCTATGAAGGCCTCCTCAGCCTCCTGGTGAGGTGAGCGGGGAAGTAATCAAACTTAAATTGCGAATAAACCTACGATAGAAGTTAGAAAATACCAGGAATCGTTGGAGTTCCTTCCTGGAGCATTGTAGAGGCCAGTCTAGAACTGGCTCGAGCTTCCTCTGGTCCATTTGTACCCCTGATTGAATGATGACATACCCCAGGAACTGTACACAGGATTGGCGGAACTCATACTTCACACACATATACAATGACGAACTGATGGAGGAACAGTTTAAACACATTGTTCATAAATGTCTGGAACACTGCTGGAGAAATGGAGAGTCCATACGGCATGACCCGGTATTCATAGTGCCCTGAGGGGGTGATGAAGGCCGTCTTCCATTCATTGCCCTTGCGTATGTGCACTAGATTGTAAGCACACCGGAGGTCTAGCTTGGTGAATACTCAGGCTCCACGGAGGTGGCCGGGACCAGAGGGAGCGGGTAAGAAAGTTGTACAATTTGAGAGTTGAGATTTTGATAATCAATACACAGCCGGAGACCACTGTCCTTCTTCTCCATGAAGAAGAAGCTGGAAGCCACTGGAGAAGAGGATGGGGTGATGAACCCCTTTTGTAAGGCTTCCTGAATATAGGCCTCCATATCTGCACACTCTGGGACGGACAGTGGGTAAATTCGAACTTTCGGGGGTTTGGCACCTGGTATTAGGTTGATTGTGCAATACTCGGGGGGACCTTCACTTCCTTGTGGGTCTCTGGACTTTTGATTTGTGTCGAGGCAAGGGAAATTAGGGCTGGTCGTGGTTGGGGTAGGTTGTGCAGACAGCGGTTCTGGCACTGTTGGCTCCACTCGATGATGTCACTTTGGGTTCCAGGAGGAGCCAGCGTGCGGAAGTGAAGGCTATAAAGCGAGATGAGAAACGCAACCTTGGAGTGGTCAGTGGGGAATTTGGCCGGCTGCATTTTAATTCAGAGATTGACTTGCAGAAGGAAGCCGCTGCACTCGGCTGCTTCCCCAGAGTATGAAGCTGGAAGTGCCATTGGGCTGCCAGAGGCGGGCGGTGCAGCCATGCTAGCAGGAGCCAGTGCAGGAGCAAACGCCTCCCGGAGCGCGGCGATGAGTTCCTTGACTGGACCCGCGACCAGAGTTGGTTGGAGATCGATGGAGGTCAGGTCTCGGTCAGATCTTCTGTCACAGAACACCAGGGGCGGAAACCAGGAGTAAAACAAGGTGTAGTTTATTGATCTTGAATAGAACAAACACAGGAGAATCAGAAAGTGTGTAGTAGTGCAGGAAATAATAAACTTGGCTGTAGCGAGCTTCACGAGAAGCGTAACGAGGAACATGGGAAACACAGGACAACGCGCGATCAGTAGGAAGTCCGGATGATCTATCGTAGGTATACGGTGGATCGGACGGCGATTGAAGGGGGACAGGGAAAGGGGACAGATTAGGGGAAAGAGGTGCAGGTAAGGAGAGAGAGGCTGAGTGAGAGTGTTGAGCATTAGAGGGGGGCATGGCTGGTGGTTCTCTGACAGATAACATGCATTAATTTATTAGTTTTTTTATTAGTTAAGTTGTATGTGTTGTAATATGCATTAAAATAAATAATGTATTATATACTTTTCTTTTTTTATTGTCATCATTAAATTTAAAATATTTTTTTGGAAAAGATTCAAATTCTATTTAAGTCAAAGATGACTTTAGTAAGCTAACTATTTGTCAAAGAGAAAACTTTCACTATTGTTCCATATACAGTGATACAGCCTTTGTCTTGATAAACGAATCACAATTTGCAAACAAAAATACCAACAAACAATTACACCGAAAGCAATATATGTACTAAGGTATATTACAGTGCATCCAGAAAGCATTCATAGTGCTCCACGTTTTGCTATGTTACAGTCTTTTTCAGTTTCATGCCGAGGAACAGCACTACGGACACAATATTTGCTTTAAGGATGTTGAAACAGAAGTATAGAGAAGGTCAGAAGGAGTTGCATTGTGTGTTTGTGGATTTAGAGAAAGCGTATGACAGGGTGCCGAGAGAGGAGCTGTGGTGTTGTATGAGGAAGACTGATGTGTCAAAAAAGTATGTGAGGGTGGTGCAGGACATGTATCAGGACAGTGTGACAGCAGTGAATTGTGCAGAAGGAATGGCACACTGGTTCAAGGTAGAGGTTGGATTGCATCAAAGATCCGCTCTGAGCCCTTTCTTGTTTGCAGTGGTGATGGACAGGTTGACGGACGAGGTCAGACAGGAGTCTCCGTGGACTATGATGTTTGTGGATGATATTGTGATTTGTGGTGAGAGTAGGGAGCAGGTAGAGAAGAGCCTGGAGAGGTGAAGGTACACACTGGAGAGAAGGGGAATGAATGTCAGTAGGAGTAAGACAGAGTACATGTGTGTGAATGAGATGGAGGGCAGTGGAGTGGTGCGGTTGCAGGAAGAGGTGGTGAAGGTAGATGAGTTCAGGTACCTGGGGTCAACAGTGCAACGTAATGAACAGTGTGTTAGAGAAGTGAAGAAAAGAGTGCAGGCAGGTGAAGTGAGTGGAGAAGAGTGGCAGGAGTGATTCGTGATAAAAAGGTATCTGCAAGAGTGAAAGTGAAAGTTTATAGGACTGTGGTGAGACCTGCTATGTTGAGGTTTTGTTAGGAGAGATGAGGATGGACAGGATTAGAAACTAGTTAATAAGAGGGACCGCACATATAGGACGTTTTGGAGACAAGGTAAAGGGAGGCTAAAAAGGGAGGCTAGATTGAGATGGTTTGGACATGTGCAGTAGAGGAACATGGGGTATGTCGGTAGGAGAATGCTGAGGATGGAGCCACCAGGAAGAGGAAGGCCAAGGAGGAGGTTTATGGATGTGGTAAGGGGAGGCATGCAGGTAGTTGGTTTGAAGGAGGCAGATGTAGAGGACAGGGGGGTATGGAGATGAAAGAAGAAGATGAAGATACTTTTATACTTTATTTTATTTATTTTTACATTCATTTACATTTATTTGACTGTTCACAAGTCAGACAGTCAAAAAAGCATTTCACTATATGTCATACTCTGTATGAATGTGTATTTGACAAATGAAATTTGAATTTAAAGTTTAAATTTGTTTATAGACTTTTTTTTAAGAATCTTTAGGGCAGTTCTCATTACAGCAAACAGTCAATCTAGACTATGGACATAAATAATTGATTTTCTATTATTTAAGATTTGCTGACTGTCTGTGTGATATTCCATCTAAAGCCATGCATTTAGTATTGATTGTCATTGCTAGCAGAAAAGGCCATTCCCTGTAGTTTATTGGTAATTGCTGCATTAGGTCAGATATTTTTCTTTCTTCATAAACCGTGCAAACATTATTATCGCTTTTTTACTGCATATATTAATCTTACCCAAATTATTTCAGCCTTACAGCACTGAATCAATAACATTTACCATAATATAATATCTGTGGTATATCTTTTCTGAAGGTAGGATAATTATGTATGCAGTTCTAAGAGGAACTATACACCAGTGAGTGAGAATAATAAAGAATAATAAAATAAATTTTATTATTCTGTTACAACAAAGATAAAGGAACAGTTCTTGTAGTCTATGTGCTGGATGCATGAAAAATGAGCAAGCCAAATCGGTATTGCGAGACGACTGTCTTGAGGCATCTCTGAAATGCCAAGGCTTGGGAGGCGCTCCAGGTTAACAGTGATAAGTCCCTGTCTACAGTGATCTGAGGAGACATTCCAAAATCCAGCGACCAAATGTTCAGCACCCAAGGTTCATCAATGCCTGAACCAACAGAATGGCTAATTGAAGAAGCATCTGGCTTGCAGAGGATTAAGTGCCTTGCTCATGGGCCCAGTAGTGGTAAACTGGCAATGCTTTCTTTACTTCCTATTGATCAGTAACCCAAAGATTTTAAAAACTGAACCAATACTGTCTCTACTGGGGCACAAGTCACAAAAAAACTTTAATGGCTACAGAAGGAATGTGTCAACACACACAATAGATTGATAGATCACTTTATTCATCCTAGTGGGAAATTCACCAAACATTGCATTGCACACTGCCGTGCACAGGGATGCGGCTGGAACAGAGTGTCTATGCTACCCCCATTTAACACTGAAAGCTATTACAACATGAGAGCAAGGATCAGAACTGGATGTTAGAAGAAGGCGGCCTAGTTCTTACTTTACAACATTTGGGTGATCTGGAACATATGCACTGTTTAACTTGGGAGGTCATGGCACCAGGATGGACTATGGGATGAAAACCAGCCAATGGAGAGAAAATAATGACAATGTTAGCAATGTTCTCTTGTGCAATTCTTTGGCTGGGCAGTCATGTGGAAGTCATTGTGACATGTAGCACCTGCTTCAACATTGCTGCATTCCTCCTGTTCATTAACATATCCACATCACAACTTACAGGATTTATAAAATGTGCTGCAAACGGTCTGGTGGCAGATACCACAGAGCACATTCATAAGTTTTCTGACGCTAGATTAGATTAGGTATTCTGAGGCTAGGTAAGAACAAAACCTAAAAAGGTAGACAGTCAAAAGTGTCATTCATTCCACAAGGTTTTAAAGTTCTGAGAGTATAGATGAGCTTTTTGTCCCTGAATTTCCTCACTTCATTGCGCTTGTAATAACTAATGAGGCAAACAGAGATGTCATTAATCTTGTGCCCATCACCATTGAGAAAGGAGAAAGTGTTCATTCTGATGGTATAAAGGTGCCCGACAAAACGAGCAGCCAATCTTTTCTTGGTTTCACTGATGTACGACTGATTACATCTCTTGCAAGAGAGATGATAAACAACTCATGTGGTGATGTATGGTGGTGGTTGGTGACAAAGCCTGATTCTTTAGAGCCTGTATTCTTAGTGGTTGTATAAAAAAATTTGCAAAGGGGACCATCTTGAATGGCTGCATGCAGTACTGCAGTTAGGAATTCGATTTTTAAGTTTTGTAAGTTTAGGTAGCATAAAAAAATTAAAACAGGATTATTCAGCAGGATTTTGACAATTCATTGATGATTTCAGCCACTCTTTTATTAGTAGGGTGATGAGTGTTCACAAAAGGAATTCTTTCTGTCATAAAAGTGGATTATGTAGAGGTCAGTATCTGTACCCTAGTAATAATATGACATGATCTATAACTATCTTTATACAGATTCCATGGTTTATTATACATTTCCTGACTGTAACAAATTCACTGGCACTGTACTGGAGGAAAGATAGACAGGCAAAAGTTCACCAAGCAGAGCTTTCTTTATTTTCTTTCATTTTCACCCTGGCGCTTTCCTTTACAGTACTCACGCCAGGGCTCACCCACACACTCGCGGTTCGGGACGCCTTTCCTTCTTGACATTCGCCAGCAGTCTCTCCTGGATTGGCACGCACTCGTACGCGTCCGCCCGTCTCACTCGCGAATTGACGCGGTTTCTCTCTTAGCGCCTGCCCGAGTTTCCTCGTGGACCAGCACGCCTTTTTCCGCGTCCACCCGAGTTCATTTGTCAGCCGAAACATCTTTCACCGGTGTCCGCCCGCGCTTAATCACCTTTCGGCGACCCTTCCGCTCGTCTCTCTGCTTGGTATTTCTCTCTCCCAGAGGTTGGCATCTCTCTCCTCTTTATTGGCATCACCAGACTGAAACAGAGCGCACTGATTAATCTCATCAGCTGCAGGTGTTTCTTTCCGCTCGTTCCGGCCCGGCTCCGCCTCCACTCGCGCACCGCTGGTACATACCCTCAACGCCCGACTCAGGCCATGGAACCGTCTGGCCGTTTTCGCTGCCGGTCCCATCTTGCCGCACAGGATGCAGTTGGCACCGCAGCAGCTGCAGCACTCCTCGTTGACCTGGTCCCATGGTCGCAGTCTCCCTGCCGTCATACCACTCTTCCAGCACGAGTTTCGGTACCACCGTAACAAATTCACTTGCACCGCACTGGAAGAAAGATAGATAGGCAATAGTTCATCAAGCAGAGCATTATTTATTCACTTTCGTTTTTACCCTGGCGCTTTCCTTTCCAGTACTCATGCCAGGGCTCACCCACACACTCGTGGCTCGGGATGCCTTTCCCTCTCGACGTTTACTGGCAGTCCCTCCCGGATCGGCACGCGCTCCTTCGGCGTCCCCCCATCTCACTCATGGATCTGTGCGCTCTCTCTCTTTAGCGCCCGCCCAAGTTTCCTCGTGGACTGGCACGCTTTTTTTTTCACGTCCTCCTGAGTTCACTTGCCGGCCCATTTGTCTTTCACTGGCGCTCGCCCGTGCTTAATCACCTTTTGGCGACCCTTCCGCTCGTCTCTCTGCTTGGTGTCTCTCTCCCAGAGGTTGGCGTCTCTCTCCTCTTTATTGGCATCGCCAGACTGAAACAAAGTGCATTGATTAGTCTCATCAGCTGCAGGTGTTTCTTATCGCTCGTTCCAGCCGGCTTCGCCTCCACTCGCGCACCGCTGGTACACTTACATTTTTGGAAGAAGTCTTTATTCTCACTGCAAACAGGTTTAAACGCATTAGTTGAGAATAAGGAAGGCAATTTTGCTTGGGATTGAAAGAGTTGTATTCTAAGTAAGAAAGAGAGCCTGAAAATATATAATGAATGGTGGCTTTCAAGAAGAATTTCTTATTTTACTGACATGCAAAATACTCGATGTATCTGTATTTTCCAGGGTTGGGTAAAATTAACATTTTAATGTCTTTAAGTGTTCAGGTAGCAATTACAAAAATGTTTACTGCAGGTACATGCACTATTAATTGTTTTAGGAGATTTTGTTAAAGTAAAAAAAATTCTGACACAGTCTATCACAGTTCTGATAACTTTCTGATAACTTTAGAACACTTTCATTAGGTGTCTTTTTTTCAGTCGCATATCTAAAAACTTTTTACATTTATAGAGGTAATATTTCATCTTACAGTGTCTTATAAGAGATGTGATGCATGACATTTAAATTATAGGCCTTTATAGGGGAATATAAGGACAGCCCGATATTCATACTGTCACACTAACAGCGTACTAAGCATACAGTCATAGGATCACACAGGTACACAAACACTTTTCAAACAAAGTCAATTCACCACACATAAATACAACCCCAATTCCAAAAAAGTTGGGACACTGTGTAAAATGTAAATTAAAACAGAATGCAATGATTTGCAAATCTCAATACCCAAGTCACAATAGAATTAAGGAAAACATATATGTCTAAACTGAGTAAATGTGCAATTTTAGGAAAAAATAAGGTAATTTTAAATATAATGGCTGTAACATGTCTCAAAAAAAGTTATTACTTTGCAACAAAATTCTGTAAAAATTAAGTAAGAGTAAGAAACATTTTGCAACTGTTTAAGTTAATTAACAACAGATCAGCAATATGTTTAGTTATACACAATGCATTTTAGAGAGGCAGAAATAAAGATGGGCAGAGCTTCACCAATCTGTGAATGACTGTGTCTACAAATTGTTCTGAACAATTTCAGAATAATGTACATCAACATGAAATTGCAAAACAGTTGTTTTTTACATTCACAGTACATAAGATCATCACAAGTTTTAAAGAATCTGGAGAAATCTCGAGAAAATGCACAAGGGACAAGAGTGAAAATCAATATTAGAGGCCCGTGATCGTCGGGCCCTCAGGTGGCACTACATTTAAAACAGTCATGATTCTGTAATGGAAATCACTGCCTGTGCTCATTGACAGAAATCACTGTCCATAAAAAGTTTGTCATGTCATCCACAAATGCTGGTTAAATCTCTAGCATGCAAAGAAGAAGGTATGCATGAACATGATCCAGAAATGCTGCCATCATCACTGGGCCAAAGCTCATTTAAAATGAACTAAAGCCAAGTGAAAAGATGCTCTGTGGTCAGAAACCAAAATTGTAATTTATTTTTAAAAACCATGGACACCGCATCCCAGACTAAAGAACAATGGGAACATCAGGCTTGTTAACAGTGTTCAGTCCAAAAAAGCTGCATCTCTGATAGTATGGGAGTGCATTAATGTCTGTGGAACAGAAAGCTTGCACATTTAGAAAGGCTCTATCAGTTCTGAAGAGTATATACAGGTTTTAGAGCAACAAATGCTTTCTTCAAGTAAGAATCTTTTTAAGGAAAGGCCTTGCATATGTCAGCAAGACAATGCTAACTGCAGTGGTGGGCGGTCAGGGCCTTCTCTGCTGGCGTTAACACTATCAGAAGCAGTGACCTACATTTACAATCTAAATTCTAATATTTGTTCCATGAAATTGTATTAATTTATTCCCAACAGTCTATTCTCTCCATTTCGTATCGTTTCTCTTGGCTGCACTGCTTCCAGTACGTGTATGTGGATGTTAGATTTTTTGTCCAATTAGATTTCAGCAGTGGCGGGCCATGCATTTGCTACCTGGGCCTTAAGCGAGGACTTACCCGACTTAATCCACCTCTTAATATCACCACTATCACGTCGCAATTATAAAAACCATCAATACTTTACAAAAAAACACAATATAACAATGCATAGCTTACAGAGAGAGAGGCATTTCACATATGGAGGGTGAATACCATTTTTACTAAAGCAAGCTCCAAACCTCTTCACTCCAAACGCAACTGTGCCACCTACAGTATTCTGGAGCAGTTCAGAATTAATATTTGTCTAATAACATGACAATAACATGAAACATTTTAATAAAAAACATCCTACTCAGAGATACATACTCATAATTTGCACCGCTCCTCAGAGGCTGTAGGCCAGTGGTACCTCTTATATTCACTGGTCTGAAAGTGGCGAACAAACCCTTTCCCGGGATAAGACAAGCTAGCTAGCTAGCGCCGGGGTTGGCCGACCTCTCCTCACGATGTCTAGCTTTTCTTAAAAATGTATTTTTAAGTATGTCCGAGAACAAATCAATTTCTCCTCCTCTGTAGGCATAAAAAAAGTCTAACTCAGATGTATTCATGTGTGCAAAGCGCTACACATGTGTTTTGCCAGTCGAACTTGGCTGTAACAGTTTTCCTCTGACCAACCAATCAGAAGACGGAAAAGTGCTGACACTATTCTGGGCCAGCTAGTTGGCCCTGTGAGGTGAATCTAAAATCTGATTTGACAAAGAATCTAACATTCACATACACATACTGGAAGCAGTGCAGCCAAGAGAAACGCTATGAAATGAAGAGAATAAACTGTTGGTAATACATTTATACAATTTCATGGAACAAATATTAGAATTTAGGTTGTAAATGTAGGCCAGTGCTTCTGATAGTGCTTAGGCCAGCAGAGAAGGCTTTGCTGGCCCTGACTGCCCGCCACTGCATAAAATACTACTACTACTGTTATTAATACTTCTACTGACTTTAATAATCTAAATATAATAAAATTTGCCCATAATAGTGTTTTATTATTGTTAATAATAATAATAATAATTATTATTATTATTATTATTATTATTATTATTATTATTATTATTATCAGTAGTAGTAGTAGTAGTAGTAGTAGTATTGTTGTTGTATGGACAAAAATTACTATGTTTATACACAAGATGTGGGGTAAAAACACTTTTTAGTAAAACTATGCTTATTTATTTAAATATATAACATATATTGACAATGTTTTATAAATAATGATCAATAGATTGTTCTGGTTTAAAGAAATAATTTGATTGTGGTGCAAAATGTAATGCATCTCATTCCAGGAGTGACAAAAATATTTAAATAACAAACAAATGACAAATAATTTATGCATACAACATCTACTCTTTTGGCAAACTGTCGCTGAAGTCCAGGGATAATTCTGCTTCCTCGTATAATACTGTGTATTCATTTTTAACATTATAAATGTCATGAATCCACCTGCCACGCCCCCTTCGGCGGCTGTCATGCCTCCGTGTTCTCCGAAGCTCCCGGCTTCGATTGTGCACACCTGGGACTCATTCACTCACTCATCTCCAGCTCTTACATAAACCCGCACTCCTGGTCCGTTATTGTTGGTTCATGCTTGTTGGTATGTGTTGGTCTATATGTTCCTTCCGTTTCGGACTCCACACTCTCTCCATGGCTTTCTCCCCAAAGCACACCCCGGATTTATCCCTATCCTTCCGTGCGTTCGTCCCTGGACATTGTGGACCTCGCCCTGCCAGGGCGTACCACAGATATCTCACGTCGGACTTTACTGGACTGCGGTGTGCATATATTTGTGTGTTCTGCGTACAGCTCTCGTTATTTCATTAAACTGCACCTATTTGTACGCTTCGCTCCAGGGCCGCGAAAGGGACGTCGAACTGCCATCTGGCCGCAAGAAGGAGATCGTATCACCGCCCCGGGCTCCTCAGAAGGCGACGGCTCGCCTCAAGGCCCATCTGAAGGCGAAGACACGTCTCAGAGTGCCCCGCAAGGTGATGTTTGCAGTCAAAGTCGCCCTGAAGGTGAAGTCATGGCTCAGAGTTCCGTGCCAGGCGACGTCTCGCCCCTGAGCTCCTCTGACGGTGACGTCTCGCCCCTGAGCTCATCTGAAGGCAACGGGACGCCACAAGGTGCCCTCGAGGATGGCGTGACAGCCCCGAGCTCCTCCGATGGCGATGTCTCTCCTCCGAGCTCTTCGAGGATTGCGTGACAGCACCATGCTCCTCCGATGGCGATGTCTCGCCTCCGAGCTCCTCCGACGCAGACGCATCGCCGCAGAGACCCTCTAAAGGTGACGTCTCATTCACAAGTCACGCTGGAGGTGACAGCAAGCCCCCAGGTACATGTAAAGATAGCGTGGAGGTCCCAAGGTTCTCTGAAAGCGACATAATGCCTACGAGCTCGTCAGAAGGCAACGTCTCGATCCCAAGCTCCTCAGAAGGCGACATCTCTTCCCCAAGTCTCCCTGACGGTGACGGCTTGCCTCCAAGTCTCCCTGAAGGCGATGGCTCACCTCCAAGTCTCCCTGAAGGCGACGTCTCACCTCCAAGTTACCTACGAGGCGACGGCTCGCCTCCAAGCCCCTCCGAAGGCGACAACATAGACCATGACCCCTCTAAAAATGACGTCACGCCGCCGAGTCCCTCTTCAGGCGACGTCTCTCCTCGAGGTCCCCCAGAGGATAACAAAGCACTCCTGAGTTTCTCTGAGGGCGTCGTTACGGCTCAAAACCCCGCCGTAGGTGTTACACGTCCTCTGGCATCGCTCGGTCTCTGGTCTCTGTCCAGGGGGTCTTCCAGCCCGTAAACCCCGTTGAGAGCTCCACCCAGCCTCCGGTCTCCGCTGAGGGCGTTACTCCACTCCAGGTCTCCTTGAGGAACACCTCTCTGCTCCAGTCCTCCGCCGTGGGCGTCACGCAGCCTCCGGTCTCCCCCGAAGGGCTTCTGGTCCTCGCCTAGGACGTCGCTCGGTCTCCAGTCTCTGCCCAGGGGGTCATCCAACCTGTGGGCTCTGCTGAGGGCTTCTCCCAACCTCTGGTCATCGCCGGGGATGTCACGCCATCCCGGGTCTCCATGGAGGACGAGGCTCCGTCCCCCTTCCTGGGGAATGTCGCTCTGCTCCAGTCCTCCGGGGTGGGGCTTGCTCTGCTCCAGACCTCCGCAAAGGACGTCGCTCGGCTCCAGGCCTCCCCGGTGGCCGTCGCCCTGCCTCCGGTCTCCACCGAGGACTTCGCTCAGCCTCTGCTCTCCACCGAGGGCTTCGCTCCATTCCTGGCCTCCGCGTTGGGCTGTGCTCCGTTCCGGACCTCCGCTGAGGGCGTTGTTCCGTTCTGGCTCTCCCCAGTTCCGCGGCGATTCCAACCGGGTCCCCTTCGACCCTGGACGACCCTCCAAACCTCCCGGTTTCGATTGTGCACACCTGGGACTCACTCACTCATCTCCAGCTCCTACATAAACCCCTCCTTCACCCGCACTCCTGGTCCGTTATTGTTGGTTCATGTTTATTGGTATGTGTTGGTGTTGCGTATCCCTATACGTTCCTTCCGTTTCGGACTCCACACTCTCTCCACGGTTGCGCTTTCTCCCCAAAGCGCACCACGGATTTATCCCTATCCTTCCGTCCATTCATCCCTGGACATTGTGAACCTCGCCCCTCCAGGGCGTACCATGGATATCTCACTTCGGACTTTACTGGACTGCGGTGTGCATATATTTGTTTGTTCTCCGTACAGCTCTCGTTATTTCATTAAACTGCACCTATTTGTACTCAATAAAAATGCTAGATCAAGTGAAATCAACAGACACCAAAGTGCAATATTCTGCCCCATTTATGAGACCAAAAAGAAGGTTGAATTTGATACAGTCAATAATGACTGAATTGATCCAAAGTTTAGTATTAAAGTTCTTAGCTTCACCATTAATGTGACGCTCATCGAGAAAATTCCTTAGTCCTGAAGCATTAAACATTACATCAGGTATATGTCAAGGGCAAACTTCAAATCAGGAACATCAAAACCCAGCTGGAAGAGAGATGATTCCAATTAAATTATGTTTTTAAGAGCTGGTCTCATTGCACATGGAAGGCAGATTCTTTTGTGTTCATATGCAACCATGGGATGAAAATAAATTAACTAAATTAATTGCAAAGCAAAACAAGAGAATGGAGATGCATGCCTACTCTCTGAGGCTGACCCGAGTAAAAAAGAAAAGTCAAACTAATTTTCTCTCAATTATTTATCAAACAATAGCCTCATGGGCCATTTGACATCAAGCATGAGCGACTGATGCTGATGTGAGCTGTGAATGAACAAGTTGTTTATTTATCCAAAACTGAAAATGAAATGAAATAGGTGCATCATTTTGACATGAATGTTTATTTAAAAACACACCATACTATAGCATACCATACCGAAACTATTTATAATAATATAATTTTAACTAAGCCATGCTTTGAAAACAGTGACATCAATCTTGATTAAAGGGGTGCTGGTTAAAAATCCAGGAGCTGCACCAAATAAATGCAATGTTGAATCTTTAAAATTTTTGAGTCACCTGCCGATGTTTTTTCGATGCTTTCTTTTGCTGTTTGTGCTGCTTTCTGGACTGTTCCGGCTATTGAGAATGGGTGGGTAGACTGCAAAAGGCCCTCTTATTCTGCTTCTTGTTTATGATTGCTGCCACTTCTGCATCTCGTTCCCCATCTTTCATTTTACACTTGACCAAGCATCTGAAATGAACCTTGAGGAGACAAACATGGGGCTATGCACAGTAATAATTTCCCAATAATGTGGAGAGGTGGTGCATTAACTGAATTAGCTATCTTTTCTGGCTTGTTGTCTTTTGTGATAAGAGGCTAGCAGAGCTGCCATTAGCTCTGAGCAGGATTAGAGAGGGTGCAGGGCCTATTTCGAACAACATGGGAGCGCATCATAATGAGTCTGCTGCACACAGCCGTACACACACTCTTCATCGAGCTCTTTAATCATAGTCAAGGTGAATTTTCCTCTCTTATGAATGAGTGCGAGGAGGGGATTTACAAGTTACAAATTTGCTGATGACATTTAATCTCTGTGGAGGAAGACTGCAAGTTCTGACTGACATTCATGCATGCAAAATGAAAAAGGACATGAGAGAAAACAATGAACAGAATATATATTTGACTTGAAGTACAAAGAATTTTTCAATGTTATTAATGCATTCTGTGGCATAAGACGTCCTACATCACACAAGTGCTGTTAATGATCTTTGTGGTGTGTACAGTTCAAAAACAAGATGTTATCTATCTAATGTTAGCACTTGTCAAGGTAAGTTACAACATAAGGGTCTCTCCCCTAACCTAACAGTTTACCAAATACCAAGTCTCAAAAAAGAAGACTCAAGATGAAATATTAGCTATAAGTCTAATCCTCTCTTCAGGGATGATCACAGACACCCATCTACCTATTTATGAAAGAGAAAATCTACCTGTTAAAGCCAAAGAAAAGGAAAAATAAATGCATTAATCTTTTTCAAATAAGTAAAAACTATTTCTCAAACTATTTCTCAAACAACTACGTAAATAAATATTGAAAAATTTTTCCTGCCTACAAAAAGTCTACATACCATTTTTAAAATGTCAGTTTTTTTGTTTTAATAAATAAATGTACAAACTATACCAAAAACTATATCAGAACTGTATTCGCTTTTTTTGTGAAACTGAAACCTATAAAAAATCAAGTAAGAAACAACCAGAAATAGTATAAGGGAAAACAAACAAACAAAACTTAGAGTACCCAGATTGCAGGGGTCCCCCCTGAGGTTTATACAGCTTTAAACACATTTGCAAACAGTTGTATAGTACCTATTATTTACACTTCCAGCCTAACCATAGACTGGATCATAAATATAGTAAAAATATATATTAAAAATATCTCCAAAGCATTAGATATACAATATAACGCTTTACAAAATAGCAACATATTTGTCTCTACACATTGTTCAGAAATGGTTTGAGAAATAACAACTAATTCAAAGTGCTGACATGGCTTCCAAATTCCCTCAGATCTCAATCTGATCAAGCACCTGTGAGATATGCTGGGCATACATGTCTGACCCACCTCACTTTCAGGACTTAAAAGTCTTGATGCTGATGTCTTGGTGACAGATAACACAGCATACATTCAGGGGTCTTATGAAATTCATGCCTTGATGGGTCATCCTCTTTTTTGCAGCAGAAAGGGGACTCACACAAGCAAATGATTTTAATGATATGGCTGAAAAAAGGGTAAACATTAAAATCTCACATGAGCAAATCGAACATGCGGAACAATACGGAGGATCCGCTGTGGCGACCCCTAATGGGAGAAGCCGAAAGAAATCATCATCACTGTATGTAAGAATAGGTACTCAGCCCTCTTGTAATGCCACTCATCTATTAAAATGTATGGACCAGAACCAACTGTTGTATAAGAAATACATATAGTATACAGTGTATCTATAGTGCACTTTGTAATTAGGTCGTTTACATACTCTTTATGTAGCTTTAACAATTCAATTGATATTTAAAGCATTTCAGTTGCATGGGGGTTAAACAAAACCATTAAGCATTGATAGAGCGAATTCTGTTTGTTGTTTAAATCTCTTTGACAGTGAATGACTCAGAGGATGAAGCAGACCGTTCTGCTCAGCTAAGTCTGAGTCAAAGGTTTAGTCTGGCAAGGTGCATATTTGACTTTGTGGCAAATATTTGGGCAAACCTGCCACAGAGTTTTATTGATTGAAGGTCTGTTGTGGAGCCAAAAATAACAGATGACTGATGATCAAATATGAATTGCATGGCAATAGACAAAAAAACCATCTCCTCTCTCTCTCTCTCTCTCTCTCTCTCTCTCTGTCTCTCCCTCTCTATTCCCTTTGTCTTCCGTCTCTCCATGTTCACTATTTTTCTTCCTATTTTTTCTCTCTTGCCTTCGTCTTTCCTTCATCTATCCTTTTCTTTTTTTACTCCGCTGGCATTTCACTCTCTTTTCTCACACATCTGCGCAAAGAGATAATTAATCCACATTGTAGGGCTGCATCTGGGTTGATATGCTGGCCATATTTTAGAGTGCTGATACATCTCCAGTGATGTGCATGATGTCCCCATAACTCCATCAGCACTCGGATAAGGTTTGCAAGTATAACTTAGAGCACAATAAATCCTAGAGACTGAAAGAAATACAGCTCTTTTATTAAAACTGTAAATCTAAAGCCTCATCCATAAAAATGAGAAGGTGGAAAAAAAAGACGTCAGTTTTACCAGGCCCCAAGGTAAGAGCTTTTAGCCACTCCATTGTATTTGCTGATGACAGAATATGGGAAGAACATAAACATTTAATATGTCTATTAGATAGTGCAGGATAATAGAAGAGGCTGGTAAAGAAGGGTGGGGAGGAGAAAGAGGTGCTTCTCTGCTGAAGTCATTGTGTTTCGTTCTACTCAAGAAGTCCTTTTGATTTGCATATGGGCATCTTATTTTTATCAAAAGGCTCATAGGTAAACAGAAATTTCATGTAGTGAACAATAGACCATTATGAGTATATATACACCACAATTATAATTATTTAAACAAACATACATGCAAGATACTTAATATACAAAAAGAAAAAGTCTCCAGCAGATGGACAGCTAATATTAGAGTCTCTCTTTGTGATGTTTACTTAGAGCTGATAACATCGTTGTGATTTACATAATCAGTCATGCTCTCTTGGCAATGCATACTTTTTCACTTAATTAATGACAGCACAGCTTCTCTGCTTTATTTAATGAACTGTGTTGATTCACCAGCATTCTGGTCCTTCATTTTCTAATCACCAGGATGAAAAGCCCCATTCATGCTTAGTTTGGTGACAAGTAGTAAGTTTGTGTGGAAAAATGTGGGACATAATTCCAACACTGAGAGCCTTACCACTTTCATGTCTACCTAAATAAATTAGAAACATCTAGAGCTCAAATTCATTCACACCAACTCTGGAAAACAATGTTTTTACTAACCTCGCAATGTGCGCAGGGGCATTGCAATGCTGACTTAAGTTTCTGCTCCTTAGTTCAAGTGAAGGGAAATTGTAATGCTTAAGTATACAAAGACATTCTGTGTAATTGTATGCTTCTGATTTTGTAGCAATAGTCTGGAAAAGGCCCACATATGGGTTTAAATCATAGGTGTCCTCAAACCTTTTTCCATATAGTGTAGCTTTATTGGGGTGAAAATATATTATACCATTTTAAAATATTTAGCAGTGGCTTTAAGTCATGAGTTAAAAACATTTAGAAACATATTCTCAACTTACAAAACATTTATTAATAAAACAACATTTTTTCTATCCCGTTTATTAGTTTAATTCTTAATCATCATCATCATCTTCTCCCGCTTATCCGTAATTCGGGTTGCGGGGGCAGCAGTCTAAGCAGATTCCCTAGACACTTCTCCGTGTCCAGGGATCGGGCTGTCAAGGCCCCCGCCTTCGACTGCTGCCCAATCCTCTCAGCACCGGTCCCTTACGGTCCCTCCTGCAGGTGGTGAGCCCACGGGAAGGCGGCCCCACGTCACGGTCCTTGATTTATTTTTCTCGTAAGGGACCCCTGGAGCATAGAGGGTTAAGGGCCTTGCTCAAGGGCCCAAGAGTGGCAGCTTGGCGATACCGGGGATTGAACCCCAGACCCTCCGATCGATAACCCAGCGCCTTAACCGCTGGAGCCACCACTCCCCCCCCTTCATTCTTAATTCAAATGTTTTTTTTTTTAAGTATGAGTTCATTGCCATTAATAACCATTGCCATTAATAATCTTATAAACTGTCAGTCTGCTATAATACACTAATGATGTTGACACACGCCTACCACTACATTTTTAACCTCATTGACTTATAGAAATACCATTAGTGATCATTTACCAAAATGATTGTAAAACACTTTGATAATAAGCTTCATGCACATCTCTTTTATTATTTCACCAGCATTTTTTATTTGACCAATGCTGTTTTTTTTGTTTTTGTTTTTTTTATTTGTTTAATATAATTATTTTTTCATTTTTATATTTTCAGCAAGCCAATATGGAATTTACACATAAAATCTCTGTATTTTTTTTTTTGTTTTTTTTGTTTAGCTTATCTATTTCCCTATGACATGTATTTAACAACATGAACCAAGCAATGAGCAAGCAAACCACCATTTGCAGGTTAGCTGTTTATTTAAACCTGTTTGCCAAACTGGCCTCTTATTTAATAGTTGTGATCTTTGCAGTAAGCAAAAGCAAGGATAGAAACACATCTACATAATTTTTGGTTAAATATATTGATGATTCAGACTGAGTATAACATTAGCACCAGGCAATGAGTTTCTTGCATGGGAAGGCTTGGGAAAAGAACAAGGCACTGATGAAAACTCAGGTATTGAGCCTGTCACAGGAGAGGGTTCAAGGGCTGAGCCTGACACTGAGCACAAACTCAGCTAGGGCTTGACATTAGGGACATGACAGGTCCTGTGCCTGGAGGAAACCAGAGCTGAAAACTAGCTCCATAGAAAAGTCAGAAATTGAATCTAACTAGGGGAATGCTCAGGGGGGCTGAGCACAATGGTGAGGAATGCAGACAGGGACTGACAATATGGAGGCTACAGGTCCTTGGAAAGACATAGCGCCTAAAGCTAACCCAAGAAAAAACTGGGCTCAGTTTATATTTCAGTGTCTAAAACTGTCTCTTGGTAAATCTCAGGACATGGAGAGAGGGTACCCAGCTAAGGAAAGGTCTATGAGAGAATTTTTGGTTCAGAATCTGCCTGAGGAAAAAAATTTGGAATACTGATCCTAATAGTATGAAAACATTAGTTTACTAGACTAGGATCAGGTGCTGAATTAGAGACAATCACCCTGCCCACAGATGCTCTGGTCAAGGGTTATAGAGTGGCTAAAATTTTCAGCATTCTTTCTGCCCACCAGAGGACCAACTGCACAAACTATTAATTTAAAGGCAAACAAATTAATAAACAACCATGTAGATAACAATATAATTATAACAGATCAGCAATTGCAATGTACTTTTAGTCAAGAGAGTAAATATATTTCACTTATGTAACTTTTTACAATGTTAAAAAAATTTCAAAAGCAATAGAACCTGTCTAAAAATAATACATTTTTACCTTAACACTGGTTATGTACCTAAATAATTAAAACAGATAGTTATCAAACCCTTAACCCAGCCATTAGGGTTGCCCAAGCCAGTGCACTCTTAGTGCCGGTCCCAAGCCTGGGTAAATGAGGAGGGTTGCGTTAGGAAGGGCATCCAGCATAAACATGCGCCAAATCAAATATGCGGATCACGAAAGAGAAATTCATACCGGATTGGTCGAGGCCCGGGTTACCAATGACCGCCACTGGTATCATTAGCCGACAAGGTACCGGTGGAAATTGGGCTACTGTCTGAAGGAGGAGAATGAGAGGAGGAAGTCGTCTACAGAGACAGCAGGGAAAGGAGAAGTGGAGGAGAGTGGAGGTTTGGGTTGGCACTTTAAAATGTATGACTGGTAAAGGGAGAGAGGTAGCTGATATGATGGAGAGGAGAAAGGTAGATATGTTGTGTATTCAGGAGACCAAGTGGAAAGGGAGTAAGGCCAGGAACATTGGTTTAAACTGTTCTATTATTGTGTGGATGGAAAGAGAAATGGTGTAGGGGTGATCCTAAAAGAAGAGTACAGTAAGAGTGTAGTGGAGGTGAAGATAGTTTCTGATAGGGCGATGATCGTGAAGCTGGAAGTCGAAGGGGTGATGAGAAAATGTCATCAGTGCTTATGTGCCGCAAGTGGGTTGTGAGATGAAGGAGAAGGAAAAATTCTGGAGTGAGTTGGATGAAATGGTAGAAGGTGTACATAGGAATGAAAGATTGGTGATTGGGGCGGATTTCAATGGGCATGTAGGTGAAGGGAACAGAGGTGATGAGGAGGTAATGGGTAGGTATGGCTTTAAGAAGAGGAATGTGGAAGGGCAGATGGTGGTAGATTTTGCTAAAAGGATGGAAATGGCAATGGTGAACACTTATTTTAAGAAGAAGGATGATCATAGGGTGACGTATAAGAGTGGAGAAAGGTGCACACAGATGGACTATGTTCCATGTAGGAGATGCAACCTGAAGGAGATTGGAGACTGTAAGGTGTTGGCAGGGGACAGTGTAGCTAGACAGCATCGGATGGTGGTCTGTAGGATGGTTTTGGAGGTGAAGAAAATAAGGAGGAGAGCGAGGACTGAATGAAGTATAAGATGGTGGAAACTGAAGGAGGAAGACTGTAGTGAGAGATTCAGGGAAGAGGTCAGACAGGGGGTCAGTGGTGGTGAAGAGGTGCTGGATGATTGGGCAACTAATGCAGAAGTGATATGGGAGACAGCAAGAAACTTACTTGGTGTGAAATAGAAAGGAAGACAAAGAGATGTGGTGGTGGAATGAGGAAGTCCAGGAAAGCATTAGGAGAAAGAGGTTGACAAAACAGAATTGGGATCGACAGAATGATGAGAAAAGCAGACAGGAGATGCGGCAGCAGGTGAAGAGGGATGTGTCGAAAGCCAAGGAAAAGGCATATGAGAAGCAGAGCTGAAGATGTTGAGGTTTTCGTTATGAGTGACGAGGATGGACAGGATTGGAAACGAGTTTATTAGAGGGACAGCGCATGTAGGACGTTTTGGAGACAAAGCGAGGGAGGCGAGATAGAGATGGTTTGGACATGTTCAGAGGAGGGACATGGGGTATATCGGTAGAATAATGCTGAGGATGGAGTCGCCAGGAAGGAGGAAAAGAGGAAGCCCAAGGAGGAAAGCGGCAGATGTAGAGGACAGGGGGGTATGGAGAACCAACATTGCTTCTTTTCCATACTTCAACACCATGTAGCTCATTAAAAGTAGGCCAAACAAGTCTTTCAATAAAGACAAAGAAATAAAGCAATCTTTTAAACAGGTCTCTTTAATTAACAAATAGATTACTTTTTGACATTAAACTGTAAAACAAACTATTAGATTTCAAAAGAGTAATACAAATTTTAACTTGGCGATGTTGGGGCTTGAACCTCGACCCTTGTGGGGACCTGGTGATTGGTAAACCAACACCTTACCCACTGAGGCCCTGTTTACACGGAAACGATCTGAAGAGAAAACGCAAAAGTGGCGTTGCGTTATCACTTTTTATTCTGCGTTTAGACGAGCGTTATGGGGGGGAAATCTGCGTGCATATGGTGACGCAAAAGTGTGTGAAATTCGATGTAGTATGCACTCCAGGCGGCTAGGTGGCAATGTGAAGCACTGCCACACAACAACACCAAGTCCGCGCGCCTGCGTACAACCTGCGTACGTGAGCAGATTTTTGCGTTTTTACCCTTTAGACGGGAACGCGACGGTGGAGCGTTTTTAAGATTTCCACTCTGGAGGGCGGTTTCACTTTTTTGCGTTTTTGAGCCCCAAAAACGCCGTCGCCGTCTAAACGAAAGGCACATCCGATAAAATATTTTTACGTTTTCACCCGCGAGCGTTTCCGTGTAAACAGGGCCTGAGGTACCAGTTGCCACTTGAGCAAGCAGTCAATAAGCCTAATGAACCAACATGGCTTCTTTTCCATACTTCAACACCATGTAACTCATATTAAAAGTAGGCCAAACAAGTCTTTCAAAAAAGACAAATAAATAATTCAATCTTTTGAACAGGTTGCCTTAATCAACAAATAGATTTTCAGTTTAATGTCACAGAGTAAACAAACTATTAGATTTCAAAAGAGAAATACAAATTTTAACTTGGCGATGACAGGGCTTGAACCCCCAACTTTGTGGGGACCTGCTGATCAGTAAACCAACACCTTTCCCCCTTGAGCTAACACTTCTGATTTGTGTAAGCAGTCAATAAGCCTAATGAACCAACATGGCTTCTTTTCCATACTTCAACACTATGTAACATTAAAAATAAGCCAAACAAGTCTTTAAAAAAAGACAAAGAAATAAAGCAATCTTTTCAACAGTCAATTTAAATTACACAGATTTACAGCTTAATGTCAAAAAGTAAACAAACGATTAGATTTCAAAAGAGAAATAAAATTTTACCTTGGCGATGCCAGGGCTTGAACCCCCAACCTTGTGGGGACCTGCTAATCGGTAAACCAACAACTTAACTATTGAGCTACTACTTCCTACTTGTTCAAGCAGTATATAGGCCTATTGAACCAACATGGCTTCTTTTCCATACTTCAACACCATGTCTTCTTCTTTCGGCTTCTCCCATTAGGGGTCGCCACAGCGGATCATCCGTCTCCATACCCCCCTGTCCTCTACATCTGCCTCTTTCAAACCAACTACCTGCATGTCTTTCCTCACCACATCCATAAACCGCCTCCTTGGTCTTCCTCTTTTCCTCCTTCCTGGTGGCTCCATCCTCAGCATTCTCCTACTGATATACCCCATGTCCCTCCTCTGCACATGTCCAAACCATCTCAATCGTGCCTCCCTCACCTTTTCTCCAAAACATCCTACATGCGCTGTCCCTCTAATTAACTCATTTCTAATCCTGTCTATCCTCATCACTCCCAACGAAAACCTCAACATCTTTAGCTCTGCTACCTCTAGCTCCGCCTCCTGTCTTTTACTTAATGCCACTGTCTTTAAACCATACAACATTGCAGGTCTCACCACAGTCCTATAAACTTTCCCTTTCACTCTCACAGATATTGTTCTATCACTCCTGCTATCACTCTTCTCCACCCACTCAATCCTGCCTGCACTCTTTTCTTCACTTCTCTAACACACTCTCCATTACTTTACACTGTTGACCCCAGATACCTGAACTCCTCCACCTTCTTCACTTCTCCCTGCAACTGCACCCCTCCACTGCCCTCCCTCTCATTCACACACATGTACTCTGTCTTACTCCTACTGACTTTTATTCCCCTTATCTCTAGCGCATACCTCCACTTCTCCAGGCTCTTTTCAACCTGCTCCTTACTCTCACCACAAATCACAATATCATCCACAAACATCATAGTCGATGAAGACTCCAGTCTGACCTCATCCTTTAATCTGTTTATCACCACTGCAAACTGGAAAGGGCTCAGAGCCGATCCTTGATGCAGTCCAACCTCCACCTTGAACCAGTCTGTCGTTCCTACTGCACACTTCACTGCTGTCACACTGTCCTCATACATGTCCTGCACCACCCTCATATACTTCTCTGACACACCTGACTTACTCATTCAATACCACAACTCCTCTCTTGGCACCCTGTCGTATGCTTTCTCTAAATCCACAAACACACAATGCAACTCTTTCTGACCTTCTCGATACTTCTCCATCAACATTCTCAAAGCAAATAATGCATCTGTGGTGCTCTTCCTCAGCATAAAACCATACTGCTGCTCACAGATGGTCACCTCTTCCCTCAGCCTGGCTTCCACTACTCTTTCCCATAACTTCATGGTGTGACTGATCAACTTAATTCCCCTGTACTTACTGCAGGTCTGCACATCCCCCTTGTTTTTAAAGATCGGTATCAGCACACTCCTTCTCCATTCCTCAGGCATCCTCTCATCCTCTTGGCTTTCACCACATCCCTCTTTACCTGCTGCCGCATCTCCTTGTACTCTTGTCTACTTTTCTCATCACTCTGTCGATCCCAATTCCGTTTTGCCAACCTCTTTCTCCTTATGCTTTCCTGCACTTCCTCATTCCACCACCACATCTCTTTATCTTCCTTTCTATTTCCAGATACACCAAGTGCCTTTCTAGCTGTCTCCCTTATCACTTTTGCAGTAGTTGCCCAATCATCCAGCACCTCCTCACCACCACCGAGCCCCTGTCTGACCTCTTCCCTGAATCTTACACTACAGTCTTCCTCCTTCAGTTTCCAGCATCTTATTCTTCTTTCAGTCTTCACTCTCCTCCTCTGCTTCTTCAATCCCAGGGCCATCCTTCAGACCACCATCTGATGCTGTCTAGCTAGACTGTCCCCTCCCCACACTTTAAAGACTTTAATATCTTTAAAGTTGCATCTCGTGCATAGAATATAGTCCACCTGTGTGCACCTTACAGAGGCTCTCGCCATTGCCCCTCTACTTCATGAGCACTAACATCTTGATGCTGGATCAGTAGATTTTTTAAATTTGGATCCAGATTGGATTATATCTGTACTATTCACCTCTTTAGCTTTATAAAGAGATATGTATCTGGCCCCATTCTCCCTTTCTCCATTAGGTCATGCCAAAGCTATATCATGGCATCACTACTAGCCAGAGACTGTCAGATATGGACTGAAGGTAAAACGAGTAGCTCTGTTAGCTAAGTGGTTAGCAATTACAATAAATGTATACATTTATAATAAAGTCATGAAACATTTATATGAAAATAGTGTGTTAGTAGTTCACTTTTAAGGCCTTGAAAAAGCACAGAGCTTTGACGAATGTCTGTAGTTATCTAATACAGATAATCCCTGAGTTACAATGGTTTAACTTACGATTTTTCGATGTTACGATGCTGATAGCGATACGACAAAATTGTGTTGGATGCGCAGCTGGGATGAGCGTATCTCTCCCCTGTGAGATGCCCAACTCTTGCTAGCACACGACGGAGTAAAAATGTCTCAGTGTATATTTCTATCTGTTTCAAACGGTTTCAAACAGCAATTTAAGTGTTAAAAACATGTCTTCCAAATGCCCAAGTATGTCTAGTGCTGAAAGTGATAAAAAGAGGAGGAAAGCCATCATTTTAGAGCAGAAATGAAAAATGAAAAATCAGCATGAAGCCGAAAAGGTTGTCATAGTCATAGTACCATCTTCAACTTACGATATTTTTTACTTACAATGGAGTCGTCGTAGCATATTTCCATCGTAAGTGAAGGACTTAACACCATTTGTATATATTGCAGTGAATGCATCTGTGGTGCTCTTCCTCGGCATGAAACCATCCTGTTGCTCACAGATGGTCACCTCTTCTCTCAGCCTGGCTTCCACTACTCTTTCCCATAACTTCATGGTGTGACCGATCAACTTAATTCCCCTTTAGTTACTGCAGGTCTGCACATCTCCCTTATGCTTAAAGATCGGTACCAGTACACTCCTTCTCCACTCCTCAGGCATCCTCTCACCTTCCAGAATCTTGTTAAACAATCTGGTTAAAAACTCCACTGCCATCTCTCCTAAACATCTCCATGCTTCTACCGGTATGTCATCTGGTCCAACCGACTTTCCACTCTTCATCCTCTTAATCGCTGCTCTCACTTCCTCCTTACTAATCCTATCCACTTCCTGCTTCACTAACGCCACATCATCCAACCTTCTCTCTCTCTCTCTCATTTTCCTCGTTCATCAGCTGCTCAAAATACTGCCTCCATCTTCTCAACACACTCTCCTCACTAGTCAACACATTTCCATCTCCATCCTTTATTGCTCTTACTTGCAACACATCCTTCCCAGCTCGGTCCCTCTGCCTGGCCAATCGGTACAAATTCTTTTCTCCTTCTCTAGTGTTCAACCTCTCATACAGCTCCTCGTATGCCTTTTCCTTGGCTTTCGCCACATCCCTCTTTACCTGCTGCCACATCTCCTTGTACTCCTGCCTACTTTTCTCATCACCCTGTCGATCCCAATTCTGTTTTGTTAACCTCTTTCCCCTTATGCTCTCCTGCACTTCCTCATTCCACCACCACGTCTCTTTCTCTTCCTTTCTATTTCCAGATGTCACACCAAGTACTTTTCTAGCTGCCTCCCTCATCACTCCTGCAGTAGTTTCCCAATCATCCAGCACCTCTTCACCACCACGAGTCTCTGTCTAACCTCTTCCCTGAACCTCACACTACACTCTTCCCCCTTCAGTTTCCACCATCTTATTCTTCTTTCAGTCCTCACTCTCCTCCTCTTCTTCTTCACCTCCAAAACCATCCTACAGACCACCATGTGATGCTGTCTAGCTACACTGTCCCCCGCCAACACCTTACAGTCTCCAATCTCCTTCAGGTTGCATCTCTTACATAGAACATAATCCACCTGTGTGCACCTTCCTCCACTCTTATAGGTCACCCTATGATCCTCCTTCTTCTTAAAATACATATTCACCACTCACTGATGACATTCATCATCATCCCTTCAACTTCCACCTTCACGATCATCACCCTATCAGAAACTTTCTTCACCTCCACTACACTCTTACTGTACTCTTCCTTCAGAATCACCCCTACACCATTTCTCTTTCCATCCACACCATAATAGAACAGTTTAAACCCACCTCCAATGTTTCTGGCCTTACTTCCTTTCCACTTGGTCTCCTGAACACACAACATATCTACCTTTCTCCTCTCCATCATATCATCTCTCTCCCTTTACCAGTCATAGTACCAACCCGAACCTCCACTCTCCTCCACTTCTCCTTTCCCTGTCGCCTCTGTAGACGTCTTCCCCCTCTCCTTCTCCTCCTTCGGCCAACAGTAGCCCAATTTCCACCGGTACCCTGTTGGCTAACGATACCTGTGGCGGTCGTTGGTAACCCGGGCCTTGACCGATCGGTATGAAATTCTTAATCGTGACCCACATATTTGATTTGGCACATGTTTTCCGCTGGATGCCCTTCCTAACGCAACCCTCCCCATTTATCCGGGCTTGGGACCGGCACTAAGAGTGCACTGGCTTGTGCCTCCCTAATGGCTGTTTTTTTTTTTTATTAATTTCCTATTGCCATTAATAATGAGTGTTTGAATATAGACAGATCCACAATAAATTACATTACGGGCTTCAGTTTTAACAGATCTATTATATTCAAATTATTTAATGCATTTTTATGTAATCTAACAAAATTAATTTGCTTAGTAATAACATAATTTGTGGCTCAGTGTAGCCAGAAGTTTCATTCTGGTGCATCAACAGTAAATGTATTTAATTTTGTTAATTTTATAAGTAAATAGTTTAATAATCTATTCTGTAATATACATTACATTTATATTTTATTATAGACCGATAGATGACACTAGAGTGTGGGAAGGACGTGACACACACTTCCAGAACTATGTAATGGTGGGGTCAGCAATACCGTGTGTGACCTCTAGGGGCGCACAGATTACACAGTCACACAGATTTTGTCTTGAAAATGGACCCCATTAGGTCTTCAGAAAAAAAAAAACTCACTGGGCATGTCTAGACACTGTTTGGGAGGTGCTTGTATGGCTTTGCCGGTGGGGACCTCAATTTAGGTTCCCACGGAGACATGGCTCCCCATGAGTCAGTGTGCATTTAGGTTGAATTCCCCACCGGGATAGGAGAACAAGAACACACACACACACACACACACACACACACACACACACACACACACA
>JAAIIK010000021.1:1996836-2043532 GCA_014706435.1 Silurus glanis
ACACACACACACACACACACACACACACACACACACACACACACACACAATATAAAGAGAAACTCTTTACATAGTTACAATGCAAAGTATTAAGTTTTGGTTCAACTAACTGATCTCATGTGAAATGTCTGCTATCGACCTTTGTATGGGTGGAAATGATAAAATGGTCAGTGACCTAGGTTTGCTTACCCTCGTCTCTTGAGGTCACTTTGAGCTGCCAAGCAGTGGAAGCTTTAGGTCTGATTTTTGACATCTCTAAAAGCATGTCAGCACATTGTATGGGGATGATCATATTAAGTGAAGTATTTGTACTTACATGTAAGGTCATCTGATACATGTGTGTTATCTGATGGGGTTGTGCAAAGAGGAAAACAGGAGTGCTCTTGATATTCCTTCTGATGCAATTGAAAACATTCACCACATTCTTAAATACCTTATGGCAAACATTCATTTAAATTGCATTATGAAGTGATAAACAGGATTGACAAACTACTGGGGATGTGAGAACAGAGTTATTTAATACAAAATATGTCATAGCCCTGAGTGCAAGTTGCTCATTTAAGGACAGTCAAGGTTGCAGTCCGATCTCCAGACCTCAGGCTGTGCACCAGACATTTACAGAATTTCATCTTTAAATATATTCTGTATATTTTTAAGCATTAGTGGTGAATTAATTAAGTAATCTTGCATGCTTGCCAATGGGCTACTGTAAAAGGTCTGTGGATATTTAATATTTCAGTCAGATTGCCTCATCCTCTGAAAGTGACCATGTATGATCACAAAATGTTTCAGAACCTCTAAGAAATGGTAGAATTCTGGCATGTAGAAGGGTTTAAAGTCACAAGTCTAGTATTAGAAGCAGAGTTTTATTCACACACACACACACACACACACACACACACAAAACTGAAATCACAAGCAAAGTCAGAATAAGAAGCAGGAACCAAGATTAAACTAAAAAAGGCAATTGCTGGGCCATGACCAACACAAAGACTAAGCTAAGAGCATGGTCAGAGGCAGTAACTGATCTAGGAACCTGAGCAGAATGCTAGGTGCATGATCAGAGGCAGTGATTGAACTAATAACTGCATCAGAGTCAGAGTGAAAAAAAAAAACCTTAGGCTTGAGCAGGGGTAAAGACAAAGCTAGGAATGTGGACACAGCTGGACCCAAAAGCACGACTGACAACAGAGACCACTGCAGGAACTGTAGCAAAATAAAAGACAAAGACAAACAAACATTAATAGAGCAATTACAATAGTCGAGAGTGCATATGGATTAAAACTAGAAATAGGCCTTAAGTTGCAGGTTTACAGCAGTTCACATGCCTGGTGCAGAAATGTGGTCCATAATTAAGTTCTTATATCAAAGGATTATAGCTGATCGTATATTGTTAGGATGGAAATGGTAAAACTTCATGTACTCTTGTTACTATACCTGAATACATGGTTCACTGTAACAGTTTGAGTATAAATCTTTTTTTTTTTTTTAATTCAGCTGTGCTACAAATATTTGATCTTTTCAAAAAAGACACTGGCTACAACTGGACAATTTAAAACCAGCATGTTTAAATTTAAAATAATTCAATTTAAGAGACACAACTTGACAACTTGAACATCCCTCCACATTTGAATTGTTGAAGCATGTAGCCAGACTAGCTGCTCTTAGCTTCACATGGACAGGTAAGAATGTGTTTTAATATATGCTGAGAACCAGTCAAAACCCTGCATAGATTTTTTATGTTGAAGATTGGGGTGTTTGAAGTTATCTGCCAGTTCACTGCCAGTTGATATGCAAACTCTTTTGACCTAAAATGTAGAATAAAAGTGAGACATGAAAGATTATTGGTGACAGATCTGACTGATTTCCCTGACCTTTTTTAAGATGTCTGCAGGCACACTCCTCTCCATCTACTTCTCCAATGTAAGGCATCTATCTAGGCATCAGTGGCGGGCCCTGCATTTGGTACCTGGGCCTTCAGTGAGGACTTACCCGACTTAATCCACCTATTAATACCACCACTATCACGTCGCAATTATAAAAACCATCAATACTATACAAAAACGCAATATAACAACGCGTGGCATTACGTATTTAAAAATTTTACATAATCACATATATTTATAAAGCAAGAAACCCAGTTAAGACAAATCCAAACCTCTACACTACAACATTTACATTTGCGACATTTAGCAGACGCATTTATCTAGAGCGAGGTACAAAAGTGCTTTGAGTCTCTAGCAATGAATAAATCTACACTGGTACGCAAGATTACGAACTTAATATAAATATAACTCTTGAATTCTACAAAGCAAACTTGGAAAGTGCTAATTTAAGTCACATCTAGGGGAAGTTCATTCCACCACCTCAGTGCCAGAACAGAGAAGAGCCTTAAAGTATACTTACCTCTCATTCTGAGAGAAGGTGGTACCAGTCGAGCAGTGCTGGAGGATCTCAGACAGCGTGGTGCAGTGTGAGATGTGATGAGGTCTCTGAGGTAAGATGGTGCTGGTCCATTTTTGGCCTTGTAGGCAAGCATCAGTGTTTTGAATCTGATACGTGCAGCTACTGGAAGCCAGTGAAGGGAGCGCAGCAGTGGGGTGGTGTGGGAGAACTTGGGCAGATTAAACACATGTCGTGCAGCTGCGTTTTAGATCATTTGCAGTGGACGAATAGTGTTCAGGGGAAGACCTCCCAGCAGAGAGTTGCAGTAGTCGAGTCTTGAAATGACAAGAGACTGAACAAGCACCTGGGCAGCCTGTGTGGACAGAAATGGTTGAATCCTTCAGGTGTTGTAGAGAAGAAATCGACAGAATCGAGCCACATTAGTGACATGTGGGAAGAAGGACAGTTCATTGTCCATAGTTACCCCAAGGTTATGAGCAGCGGCTGAAGGGGAGAGCAGAGAGTCATGAAGTGTTATTTGGAGATCTTGACCTGGAGGTGAATCACCTAGGATGACCAGCAGTTCTGTTTTGCTGGGGTTGAGTTTTAGTTGGTGAGCACTCATCCACAAAGATATGTTTGTCATGCATGCCGAGATCCGAGCGGAAGCTGTGGTATCTGATGGAGGGAAAGAAAAGATTAGTTGAGTGTCATCTGCATAGCAGTGGTAAGAAAACCCATGTGAGGATATGACTTCACCAATGGAGTGGGTATAGAGGGAGAAAAGGAGGGCACCAAGTACCGAGCCTTGTGGGACACCAGTGGTGAGTCTGCACGGGGCAGATGTGGATCCCCTCCATGATACCTGGTATGAGCGACCTTCCAGGTAGGAAGCAAACCATTCCCATGCTGTTCCGTGGATACAGAGGCTCTTGAGGGTTGACAAAAGAGTCTTGTGGTTGACTGTGTCAAATGCTGCTGAAAGGTCCAGGAAGATAAGTAGAGATGACAGCTTGGCTGACCGAGCAGCATGCAGTTTCTCAGAAACAGCCAAAAACGCAGTCTCTGTGGAATGTGCCGCTTTGAACCCAGACTGGTTTGGATCATGGAGGTTGTCCTGTGAGAGATAGACAGACAGTTGGTTAAAAACAGTGCGTTCCAGAGATTTAAAAAGAAAGGAGAGAAGTGATACCGGTCTGTAGTTGTTGATGTCTGATGGATCCAGAGCAGGTTTCTTCAAGATGGGAATGACCCTTGCTTGCTTAAAGGTAGTTGGTACATAGCCAGATGTTAATGACCCATTGATGATTGTGGAGATGAAGGGCAGGAGATCTTGTGTGATGGTCTGAAGCATAGTTGAAGGGATTGGATCCAGAGGACAGGTGGTGGGATTGTAAGATTGGATGACTTGCAGTATCTCATCTTCTGTTAAGGTTGAGAAGCTTGACATAGATGTAGTGAATTGCTGGCTGTGTTGTGTAGTCATTGTTGGGGAGGAAGTGAAGGTCTGGCAGATTTTCTTAATTTTTTCATCATAGAAGGAGGCAAAGTCATTAGCAGTCAGGGAGGATCGAGCAGGTGTGGCAGGGGGGTTGAGTAGTGAAGAGAAGATGTTGTGGAGCTTACGAGGATATTGTGCAGAGGCCTCAAGCTTTTCCTTGTAGAAGGCAGTTTTAGCAGAAGTCACATGCAAAGAAAATTTGGGCAGGAGTGCGCAGTAAGATGCAAGGTCTACATCAAGTTGTGATTTCTTCAACTTCCTCCCTGCAGATCTGAGTTCTCGTCGATTGCTGCACAAAACGTCTGACAGCCACGGTGTGGGACAAGAAGTCTTCTTGGGTTTTGTAGTCAAGGGGCAAAGGAGGTCCATGGTTGAGGAAAGAGATGAAAGGAGGAAGGAGTCAGTAGCAACGTCCAAGGGTAGAGAGGAAAAGGAGTCACGGTCTGGAATAGATTAAAGATTACAGGAAGTTACAGAGGAGGGAGAGATGAGTGAAGGTTAGGACGCATAAGATAGACATGTACATTATTTTTAGGTTGAATAGGAAGAGTGATTGAAAAAGAAACCAGGTGATGATCAGAGATTGGACGTGGAGTGACAGTCATGTATGTAGCTGGGGTAGGGCAGGTAAAAACCAGGTCCAGGACATTTCCTCCCTTGTGTGTTAGAGGGCAGCTGTTAAATGTCAAGGAGAAGGTATTCACAAGAGGCAAGATGACTGAAGTTTGTCGGATGGGAGGTTGAAGTCACCAAAGAACTGTCAAAAGGGAAAGTACTGAGGAGTGTGTCCATCTGTTCTAGGAAGTCTCCAAGGGGACCAGGAGGGTGGTAGATGACAATGATGAAGAGTTTGATTGGAGAGGTAACTGAAACTGCATGGAATTCAAAAGAAGACATGGTTAGATGAGACAAAGGGAGAGGTGTAAAACACCATCTCCGTGATAAAAGTAGACCTGTGCCACCACCTATACCGGTTTCTCTTGGTGAGTGAGTGAAAGCACTACAACCACAACTGTGCGACGTACATCATCTGGAGCAGTTCAGAATCAATATTTGTTTAATAACATGACAAAAACATTAAAAATGTAAATAAAATACAACCTACTTACTAGAGATGGATACTCATAATTTGCACCGCTCCTCAGAGGCTGCAAGCCAGTGGTACCGCTCGTATTCACTGGTCTGAAAGCAGCGAACAAACGCTTTCCCGGGCTGAGACAAGCTAGCTAGCTTCTGGGTTGGCTGATCTCTCCTCACGATGTCTAGCTTTTCTGGAAAATTTATTTTTAAGTATGTTCGAGACCAAATCAATTTCTCTTCCTCCGTAGGCATAAAAGAAAAGTCTAACTCAGATGTATTCATGTGTGCAGCGCATTACATATGTTACAGTGTTTTGCCAGTCGAACTCAGCTGTAACAGTTTCCCTCTGACCAACCAATCAGAGGATGCAAAAATTCTGACGCTATTCTGGGCCAGCTAACTGTAAGGCGAAGTTGAAATCTGAAGAAACAGACCCAATGATAATATTTTCTATGGTAAAAAAGCCAGCAGGACAGACTTTGAAGTCACTAGGCAGATTAGATTGACGTGGCAGCACATAAAGGCTGAAATCTGATTGGACAAAAAAAATCTAACATCCACATACATGTACAGGAAGCAGTGCAGCCAAGAGAAACTCTACGAAATGAAGAGAATAAACTGTTGGGAATGAATTAATACAATTTCATGAAACAAATATTAGAATTTAGGTTGCAAATGTATGTCAGTGCTTCTGATAGTGTTTAGGCCAGCGGAGAAGGCTTTGCTGGCCCTGACCACCTGCCACTGATTTTTTATATACTATTTCTATTTAAATGTTGGACTTTTGTAACAAGCATTTCACTACTGTCATACTCTGTATCAATGTGTAGGTGACAAATAAATATTTTATTAGATTTAATTTAATGCTAGTTTAATGCTTGTAACTAGTGACAGGGCTGCCGTTTTGTAACCTATTTATTCTTTTACTTGACACCTATTATTAGATTTTCAGTGATTAAGTAGAATACAAGCTGTCAACATAAGAGTAAGTATGTTATATTGTGTTGGATCTGTCAGAGGCACAGACTAACAAAAGCTACCATTAGCAAACACTGCTCACAATTTTCTCAGGATAAACTGCTATGCTCTCACAAATCAGGTAAAGAGCTTTAATCAGTTTACTTCTTTACAATTTCCTAAACAAATATTCCAGTGCTTATGTAACTCTAATTTTCTTCCCTATAAAACAAAAAAGTTTTTCTTTCAAAAGTAAAGCCTTTCTGCAAATGGTGGACCATCTGCAGGGTCCTACCTATGATCCAACCCCCTTAGGGCTCTTCAGCATATCTTTACCAATCTTTATAATTTACTAAATATATTCATAAACTCCCAAACAGCATCTTAGCCGCCCAGGGCATGCAGAGTGTCACAAAGCATTAGGTTTGCCAGGGAAACCTATACAGTACTAATTGGAGAAATCCTTGAAGTTTTGTTTGGTTTTGACTTATGCCAGGCTAATTATGCATCATGGCATCATGTGAATATCTTGTGCCCTTAAGGGTGCCACAAGTGAGTGAAACGCATTCTCATTAATAGCACACATGATAGTGTGTTTCCTGTCACCAACTAGAAAAGGAACATAGCGGTGCATTTGCATTTACTGCAGTTTGCAAGAACAGTGTTGAGGCTGCAGGCTTCCTTACTGCATATTGTATATTGCTTATATTCATATTGCAATACAATTATTCTGTCATTAGTAATTATTTTGTAGAAGAGGTTTATGTTTCTAAGAATGTAACTAGTAAATGGCAAGTCAGATGTAAGCAAAATCAAGACCATATAAAACAAAATCCAACTGTAAATTGAGGATTATGTTGTGAAATAAAAACTGTAAAGCCACAGTTTCTTACATTAGGTAAAATCAAAATCCACATGCCATAAAGTAACAAGCTGTTTTAATGCATTTTACGATACCAAAATCACTAGTATAGAGAGCTAATATATATCTGTCTAATTAGCTCTCTCTGCATTGTTGTAAATATGTGTTCTGTAATACCAAACTGTATAATGCCCAAATTAATTTGTGTAAAGTCTGTGATCAAACTGTTAATTGCTCATGTAAACAAACCAAGCTAAATTTAGCAGTATATGGCCGAAATCAAATGGAATAAAACAACTGGAAATATATCTTCAAACAATTATCCAAGCAACTGCATGTAAATAACTTGTAAAAAGATTTGTGGGGCCATGAGTTTAAGAAATGTTCACAGGCAATAGCTATTTTTAATAATTTGAATAACAACAACAACAAAAAAAATCTTGCTAATATACATCTTGTTTTTAGCCTAGATTGTACAGTACTTGAAAACAAAAATGCAATAACAGTGTCTCCCTTATCCTTAAATGTGTTTGCAGAACTGTAGATCCTCAATAGAAGGCAGTAGACAAAAGGCTTTCCACATCCTTATCCAGTGGCTAACACCAACCCATCCCCCCCAGAGGTCCCCTCCTTATTTGTAATGTGTCCTTCATTGTCAACCTCCCCCTGGGGAAAACATGTGTCAGTTCTCCTTACATGATGCTGTTGTTCAGCCTTGACACACATAATGGCTTTTGAGCCAGGCAAACCCATGGCTAAATGCACACAGAGGCAGCTCATTTCATGTGGCTTTCTACTTGCTTGATGAGCATCTGTTAGTTTTAGGACACACTCCAAGATGAGTTCTAAGAAACCATGAATTTTGCCTGTCCTATTACTGCAAAATGAAAACAGCCTTAGCTGAACTGGATACCACACAGACGGTTAAAGTGTTTTCACAGATTTAATGTTACATACTGCAGCATCCTTGGTTTCCAGCTTGTTTTCTCTAAACAGCGATTGCTTATTTCAGCTAAATAGCACATTTTACATGTTATTTTAAACATATTTTTAGATGACTGATACAAAATAATATATAGACTGGAATGTGGATCAAACATGTTAACACAGTGCTATTTTTTATGTTCACATTTACTTTTCTGTAATTAATTTTCTTTAATCCTATTGTAATTCTGTTTGAAGTATGATATTTTAATATTCCGATTACAGAAATTATTACTTTTTCAATTACTATGTAATTTAGGAGTAAACTCTGTAATTAAATAATAAACAACATACATTTCTGTCAACTTTGTTACATTTCTTACACACCATAGTTTCTCTAAAACGTTTATCTCATTTGCACTGATACAAAATTCTTCTGGTTAGCTAATAAATCATCCAATTTTGGCAAGTCTGCATTGTTGCTGTAGTCAAATATTAATTAATTAATGTAAGCATTCTAAGTAGCTTACTGAAAGAGATTATATAATTTACTCAAATAATTGTTGTATCACAATAAATTTCCATTGTGCTCTATTATGAAAATAAACAATTATCATTTGTTACAAAACATATCATTTCCCAAAGAGAAATGTTTTTCGGGTATATGATTTGTCTTTTGGGTCCAGGTATGATGTAGCCATTTTGCATTCTACATTCATGTTGCCTTAAATAAAATGATTATAATCACAAATATTTAAAGTTTAGTTAACAATAGCAAAAAAAAAATTTGGCATGATGTGATTAATTTTGCCGAAAATCTTAATGCAGAACAATCAGACACATAAATGTTTCTCTTGTTTCTATACAACAAACTATATAATTGAACCAAAAAAATTAAATAAATGTACAAATGCTCCACTTTATTTTATTGATAAATTTCCCTCCTTACAAAGTTATATCTTTGACAAGTTTTCCATGATGTCGGTAAATCATTGAGTAGGCCAAACAAGACTTTCAAAAAAGACAAATAAATAATTCAATCTTTTGAACAGGTTGCCTTAATCAACAAATAGATTTTCAGTTTAATGTCACAGAGTAAACAAACTATTAGATTTCAAAAGAGAAATACAAATTTTAACTTGGCGATGACAGGGCTTGAACCCCCAACTTTGTGGGGACCTGCTGATCAGTAAACCAACACCTTTCCCCCTTGAGCTAACACTTCTGATTTGTGTAAGCAGTCAATAAGCCTAATGAACCAACATGGCTTCTTTTCCATACTTCAACACTATGTAACATATTAAAAATAAACCAAACAAGTCTTTCAAAAAAGACAAAGAAATAAAGCAATCTTTTCAACAGTCAATTTAAATTACACAGATTTACAGCTTAATGTCAAAAAGTAAACAAACGATTAGATTTCAAAAGAGAAATAAAATTTTACCTTGGCGATGCCAGGGCTTGAACCCCCAACCTTGTGGGGACCTGCTAATCGGTAAACCAACAACTTAACTATTGAGCTACTACTTCCTACTTGTTCAAGCAGTATATAGGCCTATTGAACCAACATGGCTTCTTTTCCATACTTCAACACCATGTCTTCTTCTTTCGGCTTCTCCCATTAGGGGTCGCCACAGCGGATCATCCGTCTCCATACCACACTGTCATCTACATCTGCCTCTTTCAAACCAACAACCTGCGTGTCTTCCCTCACCACATTCATAAACCTCCGCCTTCCCCTTTTCCTCCATCCTGGCGGCTTCATCCTCAACATTCTTCTACCGATATACCTCATGCCCTTCCTCTGCATATGTCCAAACCATCTCAATCTAGAATCCTTCACCTTGTGTCCAAAACGTCCTACATGGGCAGTCCCTCTAATTAACTTGTTTCTAAATCTTGTCCATCCTCATCATTCCCAATGAAAAGCTCAACATCTTCAGCTCTGTCACCTCCAGCTCCAACTCCTGTCTTTTAGTCGATGCCACTGTCTCTAAACCATACAGTCCTATAAACTTTCCCTTTCACTATTGCAGATACCCTTTTATCACAAATCACTCCTTCCACTCTTCTCTACTCACTCCACCCTGCCTGCACTCTTTTCTTCACTTCTTTAACACACTCTCCATTACTTTGCACGGTTGCCTGTGGAGGTGGAGGTACGCACTGGAGAGAAGTGGAATGAAAGTCATTAAGAGTAAATCAGAGCACATGTGTGTGAATGAGTGGTGTGGTAGCAGGGAGAAGAGGTGGTGAAGGTGGAAGAGTAAAGGTTCTAAACTCGTCCTTCAACCTGTCCATCACCACTGCAAACAGGAAAGGGCTCAGAGCTGGTCCTTGATGCAGTCCCACCTCCACCTTGAACCAGTCTGTCGTTCCTACTGCACATTTTACTGCTGTCACACAGTCCTCATACAAATCTTGCAACACCCTCACATACTTCTCTGACACACCTGACTTTCTCATACAATACCACAACTCCTCTCTTGGCACCCTGTCGTACGCTTTCTCTAAATCCACAAAGACACAATGCAATTCCCTTTCAGGAACTTGAGTTGCATCAACAATGCTTTGGGAACACTTCCGCTATCTCTTCCCAGGTATTTACCGTAATTTCCGGACTATTAAGCACACCCAAATATAAGCCGCACCCACTGAATTTTACAAAGATTTTTTTTTTTTAACATAAACATGGCGCACCTGAAACTAATGAACTTTACACAGGCTTTAATGAAAGACAGTGCCTGTTACATGGCTTGTATCTAAACAGTAGCCTACCAAGAAATTCATTGTTCACTGTCTTCCACAATTTCTCTCAGGAGTTTTTTTTTTGGCATCGTTGTGCGTTTTTGGAAGCTTTTGTCCCGATGCCGTGCAGCTCAGAAAACAGGTTTAGTGCGTTTTTTCATGCCCGGTTGTTTTCAGCGTGACGAATGATTCGCATTTCCTGTTGACAGTCCGAGTGAGAGGCAGGTCAAACATCAGAGGAACCTCATCCATATTTATGATGTGGTGCGGCCTGATTCAGTGGGAGCGCATCTGATTTAATATAAAGAGTTTCATTGGTTCACCTGAACCCGTTCGGCAATTTCATTGGTCTAATGTTATGGGGCTCAGTTTTTTGGCTTGAAGCTTGTGAAACCGGGAAAAACCCAAGAAAAATCCATAAATTAGCTGCTTCATTGTTTAAGCCGCAGGGTTCAAAGCGTGGGATAAAAGTAGCGGCTTATAGTCCGGAAAATACGGTAATCATCTTCGAAAACCCCAACAATTCAATTCAATTCAATTCATTTTTATTTGTATAGCGCGTTTAACAATGCACAATTGTCTCAAAGCAGCTTCAATTTCACAGAAAATGCTGATGCTATTCTGGGCTAGCTAGCTTTTAGAATTTCAAATTTGATTGGTTAAAGAAACAGATTTATTTATTATAAAGACTAAAGCAAAAAGGCCAGCAGTACTGACTTTGAAGGCCCTGTGCAGATTAGATTGACACCGCAGCACATAGAGGCTGAAATCTGATTGGACAAAAAAAATCTAACATCTACATACACACACTGGAAGCAGTGCAGACAAGAGACATGCTACGAAGATAAAAGACTGTTGGAAACGAATTACAATTTCATGGAACAAATATTAGAATTTAGGTTGTAAATGTAGGTCAGTGCTTCCGATAGTGTTCAGGCCAGCAGAGAAAGCTTTGCTGGCCCTGATGGCCCACCACTGGTATTATATGTATGAAACTTGAACTTGTATCCACAAGTGGTATTTTTAAAACTTAAATGAGCTTGCCCCTACTGGGAAACTTTGCGGTATTTTCATCTCACGCACATGCGCATTTGACGAAAATACCGTATTGAACTCAAGCGAAGCGAACACGCACATAAAAAAAAAACACAAACACAAACTTCCATATGCAATTTGTTTACTTAAATTTTAAGTAAACAGTTTGTGTCAAGTTCGCTATCAAAATGGCAGGGAAAAATGCACAGCAAAAGGAAAATATGAAGATGAACACAGGACGTTTAGTGGGAGAGTTTATATTTATTATGTTGAACGTAATGGCAAGTCATTCTGCCTTATGTCAGGCGTCATTAGCGCATTTCAAATCTTCAAATCTCAGCACCACTTCAGCTTATTCCATGCTAACATCAACCAGGAATTTCCAAAAGGGACTGAACTTCACAAGCACAAGTTGGTCACTTTGAAAAGTCAGGCAGAAAAGCAGATACAGTTTTCCCAAAAATTTAGATTTAAATTTGGCTTGGAACATTGCACGGGCTAAAAAGCCATACAATGAAGGGGAGTTCGTTAAATAATGCCTCAGTGAAGTTGTTGAAATCTTGTCTTCTGAAAACGACAAACTAAAATGCATTGTATCAGACAACTGTCCCGCCACACTGTTGAACACAGAATATCAGACATTAACACGGCTATTGAATCACAGTTGCACTCTGACCTGGAATGGCAGAAGTCCCACTAAGCAACATGCATAGTAAAAGAAAAACGCTATTGTAAATTATTATATTTATGATTGTGGACTTGGTTGAACTGAGAGTTTGTGTGTGTGAGACAGTGTGTGTGTGTGTGTGTGTGTGTGTGTGTGTGTAAGAGGAAGGGATGGGTGATGTTAATGTGTGCCCATGTGTATGATGTGGCTCTTTGCGGTAAGACAGTAAAAAATGTGGCTCTTGGTCTCTGACTGGTTGGCCACCCCTGGATTAGATGAAGCTTTTCTTTGCAAATTTGCAAAAACTTATTTTTAACCAAACATTAATTTTATTGCACTACAGGTAGTCGTCGACTAACAACCACAATTGGGACCGACAGACCGGCCGTAACACAATTTGGTCGTAAGTAGAGTAGGCTATACAGTGCCTTGCGAAAGTATTCGGCCCCCTTGAACTTTGCGACCTTTTGCCACATTTCAGGCTTCAAACATAAAGATATAAAACTGTAATTTTTTGTGAAGAATCAACAACAAGTGGGACACAATCATGAAGTAACACAATTTGGTCATAAGTAGAGTAGGCTATATTTACAGTACTGTGAAATTATGCCGGAAGCTGGTACGCACTGTCGTACGCCGCGGCTAGCGATTGTGGTCGTAAAGTTGAATGGTCGTAAGTTGCATAGGTCGTAAGTCGACGACTACCTGTATATCTACTTTAATATAGTGCATGTGCTTGGCCTCTTAGCCTCAAAGCAGAGCTGTGGAAAACCAGTTCCTGACGCTCAGGCATACAATATTTGTTCTAATTAGAATGTATAAAGGGCAAAGGCCACCGGCTGCTCAAATGGGGCTTGTTCGTTGATATCACCAACCAAAAATCCCTTGCATCAGAATAAATGTGAAATTGCCTTTTAAAGGTCAATAGGTTTCAGGGAGTGCAAAAAGTGTTCCCCAATCTGACATTTGTCTGCCTGCTGACCCCACAGATGGTGCTTTAATGATTTTTTGCTATTTGGGGAGCTTATATCTAATTGGAGTATATTCCATTAAATAGTCTGTTGCCTATTATTATACATATTGATAATCAAGGTAATACTGGAAGTATAGGTTCCCTTTCAGGAATTTGAGCTGTGTCAACAACGCTTTGGGAATGGTTCTGCATTGAATCATATGTGCAATCTGTGTGCTTCAAGCCCCGCTTTCTCTGAGGCAAAGCTTTGTTCGAGGACCGGGGGCTCGCAGCCGGGTCCAGGATTTTGTCGCAAGGCTCGTAAGCACACCTTTCAGTGTTTTTTCCCTTTGCGAAGAGAGCGCTCAGCTCCTCCTCTCCCCTCTGATGAGGGGGGTGGGGGGGAAGGAGCTCTGCAGAGACAACCTCTCAGCCACTTCTTTTGAGAAGCTATTAGAGGTAGTGACCCATGCCATAGCCATGCTTTAGAAAAATTGGCTGGCCAATCAGCAAAAGCTCGCCCATCCAGTAAGCTTGACGAGTACCTTCTGCAACCCCTTGTCACTGCCTCTACTCCGGAGTTTGCCTCTTTTCTCGGACCTGCACATCGAGGTGGTCCAGGTCTTGGGCAAAGCCTTATTCGGCCCGCCCCTTCAGTCCTAAGCTGTTGCTATATACTAATATAGTCAGACTGAAAAAGTGTTGGCTAGCTCTATCTCCACGGGTATTGCGTTATCACGCTAAAAAACCCGGCGCTGCCCACCAAGCCCCTTTTAACTATCTCGGTGCTGATGGGCAAAGTGGAGCTGTTGCAACTCAAGAGACATTGCATGGTCTCCTCTGGTTCTCCCCAACACCCACAGCCCCTCTAGGGCTGGATGCCATGGTACAGGTGAGGCTGAGGCCGCACCTATACACCTTTCCCCCTGTTGCGCTGCTCTCAGGAGTTCTGGAGACAAGCAGAGGCTCAGCAGAGTGGATTGCGGATGCTATTTCATCCTTTTATGAGCCCTCTGGACTCCCTGCTCCTTTCACGGTTAGTGCTCAACAGATTCGGAGTGTGGCAGCCTCTAAGGCTCACTAAGTCCTCTGGAGTTTCCCTCCAAAACATCTGCAATGTTGATACAGCATCTCATTGCCTCTGGGAATCGTAATTACATATGTAATCTGGAGACGTTTACTTTTTATTCTTTAGTGTCAAATAATTTAAGATATCTTCAAACATATACCTCTATGCTTGAGGCCCACCTGATAATCAACTTTATGAAAGTTTGACAGCATTCATGTTAACTCTAAAATGCCATATCTGATAATACTTACTAAATATTGTGTTCCTAAACTGGTTAATAGTGATATTTCATATTAAAAAGTCACTCTCTAAAAATTATTACTAGCTCATATTTAACATTTTTATGACTGGAAGCCAGTTGCATCACAATGAACCTATTTTCTTTAAAATATACCACTTTCTGTTTTTCCAGGTCATGCCAAATGCTACAGCTGTCAGAGAACACGGGTGCAGGGCTAGGTAAGTAAGGATGCACACAGAGGTATGAAGAAAACAGGCTTTAATGAAAGGGCACAGGCAAAAGCAAAGTCTAATGAACAGTCCAGAGTCAAGACACAGGCAAACAGGACAATACAGGGAAGACAACACCAAAAACCAGTGCAAAAATCCATAAACCAGCAAACAGATCAATACAGGGCAGAGCAAAACATAAACCAAAAAACAGTCCAAAGTCCAAACCAGGTAACTAGGGAGGCAGAGAAGAACAGGGATCAGGGTCAGGAACAGGATCAGGATACAGAGCAGGCAGGATGGCAAAAATAATCTCAGGGGCTAGGGAGCTTGTAAAAGAATCTGGCCCCGAGCTAAAGTCTTGGTTGTCCTTAAATACCGGGAGGAGCGGGAAAAACAGCAAGATGGCCGCCGACCCGGACGTGCTCACCGCGGAACCGGAATTACGCACAGTGTGCCTGGGAGATCCTGACCACAGCTACAGAATACAAAATCTTATTTTAAATCATTACGTCTGCTGCATAATATTTTCTCACAAGTGTCAACAAACAGCTATTGAATCAAAACAAAACAGAGCTATTTTAAAGCAAAACAGAGCTATTTTATCATCATAGATGGTATTTTTTAATGGGTTCTAGGGTTCAATCTGATCCATTTTAGAAAATTATTTGCAAACTGCTTTTACTTATCCAAAGCTAGTTAAGGCAATGGTTGCAATAAATCTTGATCTAACTATCTTTGTGCCTCAGCAAAAGGCTCCAGTGTCCCTCTCCAGAAGGGAGAGCGTGGGGGTGATTAATGTGACCGGGAGCTTAGAATAGTGCGTGACTTCCGCAGTGAAATTGACCGTACTCACCTCCGGGCTTGGGGGTCGGGACGGACACAGGGAAATGAGGTGTCCGTGCTCGCCACGATATAGACAGGCTAGCCCCAGCATATCATCGTAGATGGCCATAGCCAGCTTAATGTCGGCATTCAATCCTAGGCGGTATGCCCCGAGGAGAGCGGTCTCATTCCAGCCACTGCTGGCTGCCAGGGTGCGGAAGCGGAGGCTGTAATCAGCGAGCTGGAAGGATTCTTGGCGCAGGGTAAGGAGCTGATCGGCCATGGTGAGAGTGGTAAAATTGTGCTATTTGTAAAATCAAATAGCTGTCTGCTGCTACTAGAACCTTGAATTGCTCCAGTTAATGTATTGACTTGAATTAACAGCAGTCTGAGTTTGATTTACATGATTAGAGCAAACTTAAAAGGGATTCTCAACCAAGAGAAACGATTTATACTAATAAGAACTTTTGACCCTTTAGCTGCAAGAGGAGACGATCACCTAGAACAATCTTTCCTTTGGGAGCTATTAAAATGCCTGTGTATTAACCGCTTCATTTAAAAAAAAAAAAAAAGAAAAAAAAGAAAATGATAGTAAAAATGTGCATAAATTAATTTAACCACTCATTTAATTACTGAAAGGAGTATTTAATAATTTATATTTAAGTTAGCTATACTGGGACAAGAAAGGAATCGTGCATGTTAACTTTGCAGCATTTATTTTATTGTATGATGAATGAAAGTCACTTATGTTGCAACTTTTTTGTATGTAGACACCCGACCATCACATGCATCTGTGAGTCTTTGCTCAAACTGGTGCAACAACATTTAAATATCACAATTGTCTGCAAAGTCTTTGCATGTTGTAGTCTTAAGAATTTCTTTTTATTTTGCACAATAATGCAGTTGTGCACAGAATAGGAGCTATAAATATATGCTTTATTTACCAAGGTTGGTGTGCAAAAGCGGCCTTAACTTAACTTTACTGAACACATTTAGGATGAACTGGAATCAAAGGGGAATGACTACATTTTTTGCCCATACAGCTTCCATTTAACTGGATGTTTATTCTTTATTTTATTAATATTAAGTAGACGAGAAAAGAGTTCCAGGAGATCGGGAGTAAAAAAAAAAATACTTAAACCAGCTAATTTGACACCAACTATCATGCCATGGTTAAAATCGGGGATCACACTTGGTCTCTAAACTAATGGGTGATGTTAACATAATTCAAAGCTATCATGAATGTATCTGTATGCATTTATGTATTGTACTGCTGTCACTTTGCTGTTTGGCTGATTAGATAATTACATAAATGAGTAGGTGCACAGGTGTTCCTACTAAAGTATACAGTGAGTGTGTGTCCTAAAATTCCAAACCCACTGAATCAAATTACAAAACTCAGACTGCCATGCTAATAGGTGAATACTTTATAGACAGCTAATTCAGAGTATTAAAACTACCTGTATGCAGTGTACAATTCAGAGAGTTGTCTAAAATACAAGTAAGAAAATGCAAGCATTGACAAACATTTAAGAGGAGTCTAGTACATTGCCAATATGTGTAGCAAAATACAAAGTACAAATTAGCTTTATCTCTCATTGTTCAACACTTTATAGAATATTTGAACAATCTTTTTTTTTATATTCTGTATTGTGTGCAAATCCTAATGTAATACTATACCCTACACATGAAATCATAATGTGTGAGGAATGTAGACTATTTTATTTCACCATTTTGATTTGTTTAATTGCATTTAAAAAATGCCTGTGTTCAGGTTTATTCAGTGTGCTTTTCTATAAATAAATAAAACTATGGTTTAAATGATAAACTGATCCAGTACTTATCTGATATGTTTATGCCTCACTTTAAGTAAGTGTTGCTCATAATTTTATCCATTATAAAAAAAAAGTCCTCTGTGAGCTTTAAAGGGATGGTACTATTAATTAATTAAAAAAGGCATATTTATGTATTTAATACTGGCCTGAAATGGCATTCCATTTTTTTTACATTTCAGGATGACATACTGTGGTTACATCAAACTGTCAGGCAGTGGCTATATACGGCTCCTTGCTCTAGCCAATAACGCAGAAGAAAATGGACTTCATGCGTATCTCCCTCGCAGCTGTCTGAGTAGCGCTTAAATCCATAGTTACGTCTGAGGTCTGAATACTGATGTGCACAATTCCAGTATTAACTCATCCCTATGTGCTCATAACTCAAGTCTGACACAGTCTTTTGACAGCATTCAAATCTTCTGGTCTCCTGCAGATATTATTTGACCATTACTGTCTTCTTATTTGTCACCAGCTATTTTAACCATTTAACAGGTTGTTCAAACACATGCATTCATCATTGTAATCTCAATAAAAGTTTTTAAAAACTTTCCTCTATCGCAAGTGGAGCCTACATAATCCTACAAGGGAGAATTTAGCTTTGAATTTTAAATAAAAACTGGACACCTGCATTAACAGTACTTCTCTTTCCAAACTAAAACTTCAAAATATTGATTACAGATAAAGCACATACTGCTATCAAGGTATATTTACATGTGTTAAAAAATTTTACTGCACATGTTTGATAATACATCAAAAATACATTAATAAACAATAAATAACTCCTACTACTGTCTCCATTTCCTATATTTTACAAAAAATGTATTAAACATATGTATAGAATAACTAGGTTACCAACTATGTGCTTCATGTGCTTTAGGATCCAAGATGGCGGTGCGAGTACATCGCGAGGGTCAGGGTCTCTCCAGAATCTGCAATTTTGCGGTATTTCTGTTGCTTATATCGGGTCTGTTCGTGCAGAACAGCTGTGCCTTCACATCGTACACCCGACGTGAGCTTTTGGATATTGGTTTACGACGTCCCGACAGTTTTATCGATAACCTTCATCTCCTTCCTGAGATCACCAGAGCACCCGAGGCAGCTCACTCTACCCGGCCGGGCGGAAGTGCTCGCAGGCGGCGTCAAGATCGTAAACAAAGACGGGGGAAGCGTGGTGGAGTGAAAGCTAAGCTAAAGCTAACACCACACCGGCTCTCTTTACCTAGCATCTTCCTCGCCAATGTTCGGTCACTGGTGAACAAAATGGAGGAGATTCGACTCAGCATCACGCACAGCATGAAACTTCGGAACTGTAATGTCATGATCTTCACGGAAACATGGCTACACAGCGGCATTCCGGACAACGCTATTGAGCTAGCGGGATGACACACACTCCGGGCGGATAGGACATTAGATGGCTCCGGTAAGACCAGAGGCGGTGTATTGTGCATTTATGTTAACAAAGCTTGGTGCACGAACTCTGTTTTTGTCGAGAGTCATTGTTCAGCTAACCTGGAGTTTCTAATGTTTAAATGTAGACTGTTTTATTTACCGCGGGAGTTCACTTCCACCATTATTACAGCAGCTTACATTCCCCCTGATGCTAAGCTCGCTATGAAAGAACTTTATGCGGCCATCAGTAAACAACAGACTGTTCACCCGGAAGCTGTGTTTATTGTTGCGGGAGATTTTAATCACTCAAACTTAAAGGCAGTGCTCCCAAAATTTCATCAGCATGTTTCATGTCACACCAGAGGAAAGAAAACATTAGACCATGTTTATACAAACATGGCTGGAGCTTACGTTGCGACCCCCCTCCCCCACCTGGGATAGTCAGATCACCGTTCTTTGTTTCTCACCCCCAAATATGCACCCCTCATCAATCGGGTGAAGCCATCAGTGAGAACCATCAAGGTGTGGCCCGCAGAGGCAGATTTCACACTTCAGTAAAGGTTTTTACACACAGACTGGAGTACATTTGCTTCTCAGGCCACCAGTGACTCTCACACAGACATCGACTGCTACACCTCCTCTGTACTGGATTACATCAGTTCGACCATAGACAGTGTTACTACCCAGAAACAGATCATCACATACCCAAATCAGAAGCCATGGATGAACAAGGAGGTGCGCCTCCTGCTGAAGGCACGCACTACTGCCTTCAGGTCAGGTGACGCTCAGGCCTACAGCACATCCAGAGCTAACCTGAAGAGGGGCATCAAAGAGGCCAAGCACTGCTACAAGCAAAAGATAGAGGAGCATTTTTCCAACTCTGACCCTCGACGCATGTGGCAATGCATCCAGGCCATCACTGATTACAAATCCTCCCACTCCAACCACCGCTGCCAATGATGTCCTCTTTTTGAATGAGCTTAATGACTTTTATGCTCGCTTTGAGAGAGACAACAAAGGAACTGCCACAAAGCTCAAACTCTCGGCTGATCAGTCTCCAATCGCACTCTCCTCCACAGATGTCTGCAATGCACTGAGCCGGATTAGAGCACACAAAGCCGCTGGACCGGACAACATCCCTGGACGTGTACTCAGGGCATGTGCTGAGCAGCTCGCTGGGGTCTTTACTGACATCTTCAACCTGTCTCTTGCCCAAGCAGCTGTTCCCACTTGCTTTAAATGCACCTCCATTGTGCCAGTGCCAAAACACTCCAACCCAACGTGCCTGAACGACTACCGCCCTGTAGCACTGACACCCATTGTCATGAAGTGCTTTGAGCGGCTGGTCCTGGCACAACTGAAGGACTCTCTGCCATTCAAATTAGACCCTCACCAGTTTGCCTACAGCAGCAATAGGAGCACAGAAGATGCAGGTTCCATGGCACTGCACTTTGTGCTCACACACTTGGACAATAAGAACACTTACGCATGTATGCTGTTTGTTGACTTCAGCTCAGCATTTAATACCCTCATTCCATCCAAGTTAATAGCCAAACTTGTAGATCTGGGCATTAACAGCCCCACCTGCAACTGGATCTTGGACTTTCTGACCAACAGACCCCAGCAGGGATCCAACAGACCCCAACACCATCACACTCAACACTGGTGTACCACAGGGCTGTGTGCTGAGCCCCTTCCTCTACTCCCTCTTCACCTCCGACTGCAGGCCTGTGAATGGATCTAACTCCATCATCAAGTTTGCAGATGACACTACCGTGATCGGTCTCATCACCAACAATGATGAGACTGCCTACAGGGAGGAGATCCAGCACCTAGCCATATGGTGCAACAACAATAACCTGCTCCTTAACACCTCCAAGACAAAGGAGCTCATTGTGGACTTCAGGAAAGAGTCAAGAGGCACACACGACACCACCCACATCAATGGGATGGCTGTTGAGCGCGTCTCCAGTTTTAAGTTCCTGGGGATCCACATCTCGGCAGACCTGTCCTGGGCTATCAACACCTCCAGCCTGGTCAAGAAGGCTCACCAGCGCCTCTTTTTCCTGAGGACACTAAAGAAAAATCAGCTCTTCTCGGATATCCTAGTGAACTTCTACCGTTGTGCAATAGAGAGCATCCTGACCAGCTGTGTTACAGTCTGGTATGGGAGCTGCTCTGTTGCAGAGCGCAAGGCACTGCAGCGGGTGGTAAAAACTGCCCAGCGCATCACAGGGACTTCACTCCCAGCCGTGGAGGACATCCAAAAGAATCGCTGTCTGCGTCGAGCTCGCAGCATTATTAAGGACTCCTCTCATCCCGCCCACCGACTGTTCTCTCTTCTGCCCTCTGGCAGGCGGTTCAGGTGCCTCCGGACCAGGACCAGCCGACTAAAGAACAGCTTTTTACCTAGAGCTGTCTCTTTACTGAACTCTGCCCCTCGATGATACACTACCACATTTCCCCCCACACCTCACACTTCATTATTTCGCTAATGGACTGTATACACAAAAACTTATGCTCACCGGGACACTTGCTCATTTCCCTCCACACACTTTGTTATTGCACTAATGGACTGTTACACAAAACTATGCTCATTTGCACACCTACTCTTGTTACACAAAACTGTAACACAAAACTGTGACTGTTACACAAAACTATGCTCATTTGCACACCTACTCTTCTTTGTATTGCTGCTCACCATTAACTTATTACCATTGTATATATACCCGTTCTCTGTTTATAGTAATATCAATATATTATGTTCACCGTTCACATCCTTCTGTAAACTTCTGTTTATAGTAATAGGCATCTGTAAATCCTGCTCATAGTACATATATAATCATCTGTATATTATTGTTCATAGTACATATATATCTATTTGTAAATTTTATTCATAGTACATATATATCCATCTGTATATTATTGTTCATCTGTAAATCATGTTCATAGCACATATACATTCATCTGTATATTATTGTTCATAGTACATATATATCCATCTGTAAATTTTATTCATAGTACATATATATCCATCTGTATATTTTATTCCTAGTACATGTATATTCATCTTAGTACATATAGTCCTATAATACCATTCTATTTTAACTTATGTAAATCATGTAACACTATATATCCTGCACTTGCTGTTATTGCACTCTGGTTAAACCCAAACTGCATTTCGTTGCCTTGTACTTGTACATGTGTAATGACAATAAAGTTGAATCTAATCTAAAATCTAATCTAATGTGTGACATGGCATAGGTTTTATTTTTGTTTGGTTTTTTTTGTTTGATTTAAAAGATGTCAATTATGGAATCATCTGGTCTAGAGTGTAATTTCACATTGAAATATAAGAAAAAATAATAATAAATAAAATATAAAATCATACTACTACCCCATTGTGGTAAATGGGCATTTCAACTGTTATCTTAAAATGTACAACTTCCTCTTTTGTGGATTTGAGTCCACATATGAGTGTGTTAGTCAGGTGTCCATATACTTTTGGTCATATAATATATTTTTCAATGCAGTGTGGCAATGAATTGAAGATCATTTATGCTCAGTGAGATTATGAGTTTAAGTGGTGGACAGTAACATCTATTTTAACTTTGTTACTGTATTTAAGTTAATTTCTCAAGTATGTTCTTCTGTTGGGAAACCTTTACTTTACTGCATTTAATGAGTTCAGGTCTGAGGAAGCTGACATTTAAGAGGATACCAAAGTGTAAGAAACACCAGCAGCATTAAAGGTGGACACAAGGGACTATTTCAGGCCTACAAATAATTAGAATTATCCATATGTTTACTAGGTCCACTACTTATCTTTTGCTCAGTTCTTTTTTTGCTCTTATTTTTGTGAATGTTCATCTCTAAACCACACATCTTTTCACAGTAATTCACATGTTTATTAACTGGAATGTGTGTTTTTGTGAGTGTGTGTAAGAGCACTTAATAGGTACTATTCGAGGCTGCAGTTTGCAGTACATGGTGGTATTTCACATCCACAGTGTTCCTCCTCAAAGAATATGTTTTACATGTCCTAATTATTATGGGCAAGTTGAAGTTTATTTCTATAGCGCTTTTTACAATGGACATTGTTTTAAAGCAGCTTTACAGAATGTATTAATTAAAGTGAATGATGTGTCTTTATCAGTGTTGGGGGTAACGCGTTACAAGTAACGTGCGTTACGTAATAATATTACTGTTCTGGAGTAACGAGTAAAGTAGCGCGTTACTTTATAAATTTAAACATTAATATCTGAGTTACTTTTTTAAAAAAGTAATGCGAGTTACTTTTCAGTTAAATTATTTTGCATAAAAAAATAAATACTGAATTAAAATGAACGTAGTCACGTAGAATCGCGCACTCATACGTGCGAGCAGCGGGAACAGAAGCTGGTCAGAAGCGGAGATGGCAAACTAGGGATTACATTACTGTGATGGAAGTATTCTTATTATTTTGAAATAGTCGAGGAGAAGGAGAAAGGAATAATGGTTAAGTGTAGATTAAGTGTTGGTGAAAAGCTCTTGTCAACTGCAAAAAATACCACTTCAAAAAAAAAAAACATCTGCATGCAAAGCACAGCACTACAGATGTGTGCGTATGTGTGTGTGTGTGTGTGTGTGTGTGTGTGTGTGTGTGTGTGTGTGTGTATAATGTTGAATATATGTAACATTATGCAATGTTGCATATATGGAAATGGAGACAGAAATATAGAAAACTTTTGCCGACTTTCCACCACTGCAGATCTATAGACTGCTCAGAATAAAAGTTTTCCGTGGGAGACACATGTACGATGCCATCGCAGCAGAGATAGAGAGAGAGAGAGAGAGAGAGAGAGAGAGAGAGAGAGAGCAAATTCACAGCTCGTTTGCTCTTTGTGGGAAGATAAACTGCCACGGTCACTGATAATAGCGGGAACTTTGTAAAAGCATTCAGAATGTTTCAAGCTGATGATGAAGCAGAGAATGATGTAGACGAGGACGAGGTCATATTTACGGAATTGCACGTTACATTTCTGACGGTGAAGGCAGATTGAAAAGCAGTGTACAGAAGTGCGACTGGAAAGTGTTCAGCCTTGTGGTCAAAATTTAGTCGATCATCTTATTGTTCTCTAAGAAGTTATTAAACATTTTAAATGTTTAAGACATGTCTTTTGCTCTAATATAACTTATTTCTTAATGGCAATTATCTATATTACACCTGTTACACCTGTAAGGCGTGAAAGAGATACAAGTAACGCAAAAGTTAAGCAAAAGTAATATAACGCATTACTTTCCATAAAAAGTAACTAAGTAACGTAATTAGTTACTTTTTTGGGGAGTAACTCAATATTGTAATGCATTACTTTTAAAAGTAACGTTGCCCAACACTGGTCTTTATCCCTGAGGAGCAAGCCTGGGCTTGCTGGGCATGAGGCTTCTTCCTCATATCATCTAAGGAAAAACTCACTTAGATGATATGAGGAAGAAACCTTGAGAGGAACCAGACTTAAAAGTGGAACCCATCCTCATTTGGGTAATATCAAGAGTGTGATTATAAATTTTTAAAACAATACAAAACACTGAACAGCGAAAACAACCATGAGTACCGGAATGTGTGATTGTGAGTAATGTCCTTTCTACAGTCTTATACAGTCAGTTGAAAGAGGTCCTATGTCCAAACTCTACATGAAGTGGAATACAAATGGCGCTGGTACGTCTCTAGCTGGTTCAGGATGTTTGCCAGTCGGTAATCCATAATCTTCATGAAGTGGGACGTGACGAGCTGGTACAACCTCGGGATGCCTCAGGATGGGTAGAGAAAGAGAAGCAATGGATAGGAATTAGCATAGCTGCTGTTCATAATATTAACAAGCACAAGCTTAATTGTGCATGTTATCAGATTTACTGGAGCACAAGGTTATGATTTGTGATGTGTGTTACGTGTAGGACTCGCTAAAAAGATAAGTTTTTAATCTGCACTTAAATTGGGAGAGTGTGTCTGAGCTCCAAACACTGTCAGGAAGACTATTCCAAAGTTTAGGAGCTAAATATGAAAATGCTCTACCACCTTTAGTGGACATTTAGTGGGCTTTTCTAGGAATTACTAGAAGTCCAGAGTTTTGGGAGCTCAAGGAGCGTGATGAATTGTAGCATGTAAAAAGACTGGGGGCTAAACCATTTAGGGCTTTGTAGGTAAGTAGCAATATTTTGTAGTTGATTCGAAACTTAACAGGTAGCCAGTGTAGTGACTGTCAGGGATCCACCTGCCACCCACCACCTCGGAGGTTCTCTCTCTGTCTCTCTCTGCCGCGCTCTGCTGACTACAGACACCTGTCACTCGTTGCTGGTTCGCTATATAAACTCCTGTTCCGATCTCACTGGTGTCGGACCTACTTCATGACTACCGTGTGTAACCAGGTTCCTGACTGCTAGCGTTCCCCGCTGGTTCCTGCTTCTGCTACCGGTCCTGTGGATTACTCTCACTTCCTGGACTATACTTTCCTTATCGGATTACACTTCCCTGACGGATTATACCTGCATCACGGACTAACCCGCATTACGGTTCATGACGCTCTCTGTCCTATGTTTGTGTGCCTAAAGCTTCAATAAACATTATAGAGTTACTTCCGCTTCAACTCGTGGTTGCTACCCTGACAGAAGGTTTGACCTTAACACAAAGAGGCGAAATTGCTCTACCGCGATGGATCGGCAGCCCGATTCCGCTTCGGATCTTACCTGGAAGCCAGCGGCCGCTCCTTGCAAATCATACTCGCCGGCGCTGGATCATGCAAGTGCGGCTGCACCGCGCACCTCAGAGACCCCGATGGAATTCCCGGCTCGCTTCTCCGGCGAAGCGGCCGAGTGGGGCGGATTCCTACGGAGCGTCGGCAGGTATGTGGATGTGCAGTCATCCCAGTTCCGCACAGAGCGAGCCAAGATTGCGTTTTTCATCTCTATACTGTCTGGGAAGGCTCTCTCTTGGGCCAGCATGATGTGGAGCGCCAATTGGGACAATCGTGGCTCTTATGCCAGTTTCACCGGGCAAATCACTGGAATGTTTGGATGGTTATGGCAGACCTCCACTACAGCCCCCTCAGTTCTGAGAGGGTTTTGCTCCAGTGTTCCGCCGAGCGCCCCGCTCTGCTCCAGTGTTCTGTCGAGCATGCCGCTCCACTCCAGTGTTCCGACGAGCGCGCCGCTCCGCTCCAGTGTTCCGACGAGCGCGTCTCTCTGCCCCAGTGTTCCTCCAAACGTGTCTCTCTGCTCCAGTGTAGCGCCGAGCGCTCCTACTTCCTACTGTTTTTTGGGCCAATTAGCAAAATCTCTGTCTTATCAGAATTTATTAATAGAAAGTTATGCATCATCCAATCGTTTAATTCTTTAACACATTCAGTTTACCTGGTCAATTGAGATCTTTTGTCTGGTTTTGATTAGATATATAACTGGGTATTATCAGCAAAACAGTGAAAGCTAATCCCATGCCTTCTTCCCAAGGGAAGCATGTATATTGTGAAAAGCATCCTAGAAATAAACCTTGTGATACTCCATTATTTATTTGAATTAACCTGGATAGTTCTCCATTTAAATCTACAAAATGGTAATGATCAGAATGGCAGGATTTGAACCAGATTAATGATGTTATTATCTAAGTAATCCAGGAGAAAGTATACAATGTATAATAATTCTAGATCTATTCTAATCTTATTTGAATTGGGCTTTATTATAAACTTTTAATTACATTAATTGTACATTAAGATTAGGATTGTTTGGATGTTAGGAGAGACCACTGTTATCTATAATGGACTAGTGTGGCTCCAGAATTTTATTTCCATTGGGGAAAAAAAAGGTACAGAAGAATTTGATAGACAGGAACTGAATATGGACCTCTAAAATGCCAAGAGTGAAAAATGAAATGCTCACTGCTAGTGTCTGGCTACTTTAATAATTGTGAAGTGTATTATCAGTCAATTTAGTCTTTCAGATAGAAACTAATGTAATGTGCAATGTGTGTGTTTCAATAAACATCCACTTTAGTCAGGGAAGATGTTCCAGTAGATTTTAGATTGTGATTGTGGAGATTTATGCTCATTTAGCCACAAGGGTGTTAGCAAATCAGATAATGTTGTATTGTGATACTGAGCAGGGTACAGTAGGTGTTCCAATTCATCCCGAAGGTGCTCAGTGGGTCAAAGCGCTATAGCATACCACTCAAACCCATTAAAAAGTTCTCATAAATATTAGTTTATTTACATATTATATGGAATTACTGAGCATAAAATCGCAAAGACTTATATAATGTGACAACATGTTGCATTTAATCATGTTATTATTTGTATTAATATTTAATAATATTTCAGTAAAAACTAATTTTAAGAATTACTGAATATCCTTTAATATTTAAAAGATATGTCTCTGTGATCTAATGACAGTGAGCTAAAGCGCTAAAAGTTTGTTCAAGATGACACTGAACAGGCACCATCTAGCGACATACGACCTCCTCGTGGAGGGAGCTCCGGTTTGGAGAATGAGCTCTACCACCTCGGTGAAGAGACCGGACTCTCTGAGCTGTGCCCCCTCTGGGGCCACAGCCACAGCCTCCACAACTCTGGGCAGGGGTGAACTATTCCGCCCCCTGCGTGAGGGCGAAGATCCCTCCTGAGAGGAATCGAACAGAAAGGGTGTTCGAGAAGGGCTACCAGGTCCACAAATCGTGGCCATGGTGGGGCCACCAGGAGGAGACGGACTCCATCCCCGCAGACCCCCCTGGTGGTTGATGTAAGAGACCACCAAGGTGTTGTTCAAGCAGATCAACACATAACGACCTCTGAGGTCCGACAAAAAATGCTTCAAAGCTAGAAGCATGGCCAGCATCTCTAGTTAATCGATGTGCCACAGCAGATGGGGCCCTCCCAATAGACCTTGGGGCGGAGTGGCCACTCATGGCCGCTCCCCAACTCGTGAGGGACGAGTCCATCATTAGCGTTATGTGACGACCGGGAACTCCCAACACGGGGCCCAGAACTAGGAACCCAGGATCTCTCCAGACATCTAAGGCACGTAGAGCTCGCCATGTGATCTATATTGTATGGAGCGAATTGCCCCTCCGAGAGAACCCTCGGTTCCTGAGCCACCACTAAAGGGGTCTCATACAGAAGGCCAAGTGAAACCACATTGGATGCTGCTGCCATCAGCCCCAGCAGTTGGAACTGCTTGACAGTGAGTAACTGTCCTTCTCTGATGCTCCTGACAGCCGTAGGGATAGACGCAATGCAGGCACCGATGCCTAAATAAGTGGTTCTCTGTAATGGAGAAAGCACACTCTTTTTGGCTTTCAGCCATAACCTCAGTTTCTTTATGTGACCAAGAACATCTTGATGCTGGACCTGTAAGTGCTCTGATTAAACTAATATCAACCAATCATCGATACAGTTTAAGATGCGGATGCCCTGAAGTCTCAGGGGAACCAGAACCGCTTCCTAAAGGTGTGGGGTGAGAGGACAAGACCAAACAGAAGGACTCGATATTGGTACGTTTCGGCCACTAGAGCAAACCTCAGGAAATTCCTTCAGGAACTTGAGAAAAAAGAATGGATACATGAAATTATGCATCCTTTAGATCTATTGTGACACACCAGTCCTATTGTGACACAGCAGTTCAGCTGACGTAGATCTAGAATAGGATGCAACCCTCAGTCCTTTTGGGAACTACGAAGTACAAAGAACCAGCACTCTCTGTCTGATGGCAGGAACACCTTGATGGCCTCCTTCCTAAGGAGATTGTTTATCTCTTGTTCCATGACCAGAGCCTACTTGGGTCCCACCAGGGTTGGACACTCCTTCGAACCGGGGTGGACAAGACCCGAACTTAATCGTATAGCCTCTGTCTACAGTATGCAGGACACACTGAGACACAACTATGCCCTGGTGCAGCTCTAGAAGCCGCAGAGGAGGCTGCAAGTTCTCTTAGTCTGCTAGGATACCGGGCAGAAACCAAGGAGCTGTCCATGCCCTAAAGCATGGATTGTGGCAGAGTAGCCCCATGAGAGCGACGAGGAAGGAATCACTGAAATGCTGTCCCTGTTGGAAGGATCCATGAGCCATAGGTGCCTCTCAGAGGAGACTAGAGCGGCCATAGACCGCCACAACGGTCTCTTTTTTGGCTCTAAGACCCATATCCGCCCACAACTAGCCCTCACAGCAGGTCAGCCTGATACGCCTGTAACACCACCAATTCAATTCAATTCATTTTTATTTGTATAGCGCTTTTAACAATGGTGTGCAGGCATGCAGCGCCTTGACCTGCTGAGGCATAAGCCCTACCCACCAGCGCCGACATGTTATGAAGGAGCTTGGTGGGCAGTGTCGGGGTTTTAAGGGACAATGTGACATCCCGGGAGAGATAGCTATCCAGCGTCTCTACAACTGGGGCAGCGACCCGTAACCACACTCTTTCAGTTCCACTATGTTTTAGTACAACAAGGCTTAGCCCAGGACCTGGACACCTCAGTGTGCAGGTCCGGAAAATACGGCAGACCCCGACGCGGAGGTTGTGACGTAGGTCACAGAAAGCGCTCGTCGAGCTTACTGCATGGGCAGCTTTCTGCTCATTGGTCGGCCAAAGGCACGTTTGGCTACAGCACAGGTCACAACCTCCAATAGCTACTCAAAGCCTAGCTCGCAGATTGCACCCACAAGGAGTTCTCTGGGAGCGGAGCATTCGCATAGACATGCATTTGTACAGAATGTGCAGAGAATATGTGCTGAATGAGCATTCCCAAAGCCTTTTGATGCAGCTTGAGTACCTGAAAGCTGTTTTTCAATTCATTAGTTGTAATTAATAGTTTGCTTGAGTCCTTATCTTACACTCTGGTGTCATTTAAAAATGCTCAGGCCTCCCCCTCCTTTCTAGTGCAAGTTCTGCCTACTTGGTCGTAATTGTTTTGTTTAACAATGTGTCAATCAATCATACATTTCACTTGCTACCTGGCATACAAGCCAGCCATGAAGAAGGTGGAGAAGGACACCATCTCTCTCTTGAAACATTTTCCTCTTACCACTGTCAGTGAGGATCAAAAGCAGTTTAACATTCGGCAATTTATTACTTGTTAATCTTAATTTCTTAGGCTTTAATTGTTACATCTTTAAGGTTATAAGGTACTCTTGTATGGAATTTAGTGGATGGAATTTTAATATATCTTCAACTGTATTTAAGAGATAATCAATTTAGCTATAATATATGGCCAAACGTTTTTTGGACAACTGACTATAACACCCATACTGTCAGGGATCCACCTGCCACACCCCCCTTTGGTGGCTCTCTATGCCTTCGCTCTCCCTAGAGCTCCAGGTTTAACCACGCACACCTGGAGCCCATCACCAATCATGTCTCCACTCTCTCTGGAGCTCCAGGTTTAACCACGCACACCTGAAGCTCATCATCACTCCACCCCCGCTCCTACATAAACCCCTCACTCACATTCACTCGCCGTTCGTTATTGCATGTGTTGGACTCTACGTACGGCTGGATGTGTGGGTTCTTTGTTTCCCGTTCTATTCGGGTTCCGCTATCCGGTACCGGCTTCGCTTCTCCTTCGCGCATCTCCGATCCGCTACGCTTCTCCCCAAGCGTACCTCGGACTCTCTCACAGGACTTGTGTATGCGTGTGTGCGTGCGTGCGTGCGTGCGTGCGTGCGTGCGTGCGTGCGTGCGTGTGTGTGTGTGTTTGCGCGCGTGTGTGTGTGTGTGCTGGTGTATTTCTCTCTCACTCACTCTTGTCATTAAACCTGAGCGTATATTTAAAAGTTTTTTTTTATATACTTTTACATAGAAAATATTCTATATGTTTTCAGCAAATGGTGATAAAGTAAATATCGCCATGGATCCTTGAAGAAATCATCTACACAAGGTCTTCATATTGATAAAGGCTAATTATAAATCTGGTGGTGTTAGAGATGACGTTTGACTTTTTCTAATGACATAACTTTCTCATGGCTCCTCTCATGGTATGTTGGTATGGACTGCAGTCAACAGAACCCCTATTACCTCCTTCTCATTTACACCTTGACTTAAAACCTCCGACATGAAGGCTGTGTGTATGTGTGTGGGGCATCATAATTAGCTCATTTTTTTCACAGAAATGAAATGGATGCCACTTAAAAGACACATCACTCAAATATTACAGTGAAGAATGGAATCAGTCAACTTCTCATTGTAGTGAGACCTGAACAATCATAATAACATTTAATCTGAGGGAGGATGGTATCTGAGTGTCAGCAGATTGCTTTGTGCAAAATACATTAATTCTCCATCACTTCATCCAATAACCATTTATTGACATGATGGGACAATCAAAAGGGAATTTGGGTGCAGTAATCATACCTCACTTTTGTTGCTCTCCTGTTATATTACTGAAGTCACAGCTGGAGAACAGTCACATGGTTTTCTCTTTTAGATTTTTCTTATTTGTAACCTAATATGTACAAGTTGTTCAAGTTGAAACCATTAGCACACTTTAAAGAAAGAGCCATTTGTTGCACTCAACATTAATGTGATATGTTGTACAAGATTGTGCATGTTAAAAATAGTTTTTTTAGGAATGTTATTGTAAAGTACTTTATATACATGAACTCTTCTACAACTAGGTTGACCACAGTCTAAAACATCCTGGTGTGCTCTGCTGTTTTTTTTTGTTTGTTTTTTTTACACTGTTGAATTATAATAAAAAATTATTTAGACTCATGTGTACTGGCTGTGCCCTAACCATCATATAACATCGTTATATATTGTTTGACAGCTGGAGTGGAGTACTTAGATGAAATACTGCATTTAAATGTATCCGGATTAGTGTAGACATAGCCTTAGAAATGGGTGAAGAACAGGGATCTTGGCACAAGGCTGACATCAATGAAGTTCCAGTGGTCTTTTTTAGCTGCCCCTTGCCAGAACTGCTATACCACTATGCTCCTGGTGTACATTTCAGAGTCTTTTGATTACCCTATAAAACAATGATGACAATTATGAATTCTTGCAAAATGGATGGAGCATTGATCAGGCAATATTACATGAGCAAAAATTGTATAATGTCCTGTATTACGCTCCCTTAAACACACTAGATTTTATCACCTCATACTTGAATAGTTGATAGGAATAGGGGCACAGGATACTAATATCTGATAGTGGCAGCATTTACCTTTTGTAATCTATGCATTGCTTGCCATTTTTCTTTTTTTAAAGAATAAAAGAAACCTTTTTTGGCAGGGAAAGTAGCTAGGGCAGATATAACCCTGGGCCAGTGCTTCTGAAGCTTCCATGCTTTTGTCTTGGGAAGATAAAGTATATAAACCTGGGCACAATTCATTTTATATGTATGGTCCTTTTAACATTGGACATTATCACTATGCAGCTTTAAAGAAGTATATACATTCCGCATATAAATTCACCCTTAATGAGCAACCCTGAGGTAACAGCAGGACAAAACCTCCTTGTGATGATATGGTGGAATAAAGAAGAAGAACCGATTACCTGGGGAACACCAGATGTTTTAAAAAAAAGATACACATGATGTTTATTTTGTTTAAGTTGTCAACTGTTTACTTATGGAGACATGAGCACCAAAATGGTTCGTGACAACTGCAGTCCTAAACATGTCATAGCAAATGTATCCCAAATCCAGTCAAAAGCCATAAATTGTGGTCAAAAGCCATCTTAGTGGTTTCTTAGTGGTACCATCTACAGTAATTTTTAACGATTTCATGGAGGGTACGAGGGGAATCTATAGGTCGTCCACCGCTCTGCAATGGATTAAGTCGATGGTGGACCAGAAGTCTATAAGGGCCAGGAGAGTGTGGATCTGCTCAGAAGAAGCTGAACAGGCACGACTAGACTATAAGGACACTGCTTTATGCTCTCCTTATGGTGACGAGGGTTGCTTACCGGGTGGTGGAACGATAGCCTTCTTGACCACAGTAGAAACATAGGTGAAGCCTATGGAGGTGTCAGTGATGTTCCTTAAACGATATCTGAGCTTTTCCCAGTTGCATGGGTGTGCTGAGGTGCCCGGCGGTTAGGTTCGAAAGAGGGTGAAATTGTCGTGTGGGACTTCAGTTCTGGATCAGATTATCGAGGCGGATGGCCATTGCAATGTACTGTGGTAACTGGAGTCCAGGTCTTTACAGGCCATTTCTGCCTGCATTATGGGATTCAGTCCTTCACGGAATATGGCACGCAACGCAGTTTTGTACCCGATTGTTATTTTCCCATACTCCTGAGGCCCAGTCCAAAGCCTTTCCAGTAAGTAGCAATAGAAATAATGCGATAAATAATTTGCACTGTCTGAGGAACCCACGGCAATGGTCGGCAGAACCGTAGAATTTTTCCGCAATTGCCAGTCTTGGAGATGCAGGTTGGTCGGCAGGCAGAGCACGGAGTGCTTGTAGGAAGTCAGCATTAGCAGCTTGGTGAGCCTTGAGCTAATCCACATAGGCCGCAAGCATTTCTCCTTGGTATGTCATGACTGCCTGTAACTGTGAAACACCCACTACATTCTCATCATGCAAAGTATTCTGTAACATAATGGCACACTCAAAAGAATAGAATCCAAATGTGGGTTTATTTTATAACCAGATGAATCCAAAACATTAGCATAAAGGAGGTCATAGAACAGGCTGTAATGTCTGAAACAAAACAGGCAGTCAGTGTAGCAAACAATCCAATAAACTGCAAAACAAATACTTAGTCAAGCAAACAGAATAAAAGGTCTGTAGACTAGAAAGACAAAGAGCATGAACATGAAAGGCTTTGCATACAACGAGGAATGAGTACAATATTTCATACAGTTCTGGGGTTAAACTAGAATATACTGTATATAGCTAGGACTCAGCATGTGACCCATGACCCAGAAGTACTCAGTATTTAGGATGCAGCTCCTTCTCATGGTGTGGAGGGGGAACTGCGTGTTTAGTTGTTGCACACAATTTCTATTCCATACACCACTACTTATTTGGATTTAATAAAACATGACTTGTCCTGTTGTCTTGCTCTAAATCCTTCACCACCATTTTATTCTGGGTTTTGCATTAAGCCTTGAAATATGCAGAAAATAAAACCAAATTATAATAAATCATACTTGTAGCTACATTGAATTTAGATGCATATATATGTACAAATTCACTCTTCATAGAAAGAATTTCTAAAATTCCATCATAAAGCCAAAGTAAAATTTCCTTTTATAATCAAAGGATAAGTGTCTGTAAAAAAAATTAATTGCAGATACTTGTTTAAGGTATGCATTGTGACTGCCTGGTAATGGGGAGAGACGATTCTGTGGATTCTTCTGTTCTCCTGTTCTGATCCTGTCCTCCTCCACACACACGCTGCCACATAAGAATTGTGTGTTCATGAGGGAACTCGGATTTGAATTATGTTCTACATGTAAAAAGGTTTGCATTCGGTACACATGATCTAAAATGGTGCTACTTTCACTTTGTAGCCCGCCTTAAGCAACATATGGACATCGGAGAAACCGGTGTCCTTGTGTAACATTGCCAAACACTCCAGGAACACTGAAACAACCCCAACAACACAATAATGATCTGCAGCAGAACCTACATGGCGAGGCCTCCAGACCCCGGCGTGGCGGGGACGGACGGATGGAGGAGGGGGGAATCAAAAACATTGCGCGAGGAAGCAGAAGCGATGAAAGCGAGCGGAGGAGAGTGCTAGGCTAAAGGCTATATCTACCATCCATCCTGCTAGCAAATCTCGGCTCCCTGGACAATAAATTGGACTACATCAGACTCCAGCAAGCTACTTGGCATAAGTACAGACACTGCTGCGTCTTTGTGTTCACTGAGACATGGCTAAGTGACAGAGTTCTGGACGCGGCCATTCAACTGGACGGGCTAGCTGCATTTCGTGCCAACAGAAATGCAGCTCTGTGCGGTAAGACTCGCGGTGGTGGTCTGTGTGTTTACATCAACACGGAATGGTGTAAGAACTCTGTCCTTGTTTCCACCTACTGCTCATCGCTGGTGGAGTTTATGGTTGTGAGTTGAAGACCTTTTTATTTACCCCAAGAATTCACCACGGATATTGTGCTCAGAGTGTACATTCAACCTAGCACTAATGCTACAAAAGTGGTCAGTGTACTCTACGGGACCATTGGTGAACCACAGAACACACACCCTGATGGATTTATTGTTGCCGGAGATTTCAACCATGCAAATCTCAGGACTGTGCTCCCTAAATTTCACCAGAATGTGGACTTTGAAACCAGAGGAGAAAACACGCTGGTTGTTTACACAAACATCCCGGGCGCATACCGGGCGAACCCCCCGGCCCACCTCGGCTACTCAGACCACATCTCTGTTATACTGATCCCAGCATACGAACAGCTTGAAAGCAGGTGAAAACCTGGCCAGCAGGATCCTTGTCTGCTCTCCAGGACTTTGAATGCACTTATTGGGACATGTTTAGAGAAGCTGCAACCAACAGCGATTTCATCAACTTGGAGGAGTACACGCCAACAGTGACCAGCTACATCAGCAAGTGCATTGATGACATGACCATCTCCAAGACCATCACCACACGCTCCAACCAGAAGCTGTGGATGACCGCTAAGGTTCGTGCGTTGCTAAAATCCAGAAACTACACCTTCAGAGCAGGGGACAAGATAGCCTTAAGGACAGCAAGGGCCACAGCAAGTAACCACAGCTGAGGTGAGGAAATCTCTATGCAGAGTTAACTCATGGAAGTTTGCTGGGCCAGACAACATTTCTGGCAGAGTGCTCAGGAAATGTGCAGAACAGCTAGTGGATGTCTTTACTGACATCTTCAACATCTCCCTGAGCAGCGTTGTTGTTCCTACGTGCCTCAAGACGACAACCATCGGCCCTGTGCTGAAGAAGTCTACTGTCTTGTCAAGTTGCACTCAGACCAATCGTAACATCAAGACCCAGCTACCACCCTCACTGGACCCCATGCAGTATTGTCCAAACCGCTCCACGGACGATGCCATCTCCACAACCCTTTATCTGGACAATAAAGACTAATATGCACAAATGCTGTTCATAGACTTCAGCATAGCATTCAACACAATCACAACTCAGTACTTGATTGAGAAGCTAAGACTACTGGGCCTGAACCCCTCCCTCTGTAACCGGATCCTGAATTTCCTGACTGGATCGGGAATAGCATCTCCAGCACCACCACACTGAGCACTGGGGCCACTCAGGGCTGTGTGCTGAGTCCACTGCTGTTCACAGTGCTGACTTACAACTGTGTAGCAATGCACAGCCCGAATCATGTCATCAAGTTTGCAGATGACACGACCGTGGTGGGTCTCATCAGCATGAGTCAGCATACAGAAAGGAGGTGAAACAGCTAACAGCCTGGTGTGGAGCCAACAAACACAAAGCGATTCTCCACCAATAATCAAAGGATCCTCCGTGAAGATGGTCAAGAGCACCAAATTCCTTGGTGTTCATCTGGCTGAGAACTTCACATGGTCGCTCAACACCAACTCCATCAACAAGAAAGCCCAGCAGCGTCTCTACTTTCTGAGAAGGCTGAGGAAAGCCCATCTCCCACCCCGCATCCTGACCATGTTCTACAGAGGGACCATTAAGAGCATTCTGAGCAGCTGCATCACTGCCTGTTTTGGGAACTGCACCGTCTTGGATTGCAAGACCCTACAGAGGACAGTGAGGACAGCTAAAAAAAAAATTAATCGGAGTCACTCTCCCCTCTATCATGGACATTTACACCACACACTGCATCCGCAAATCCAACAGCATTGTGGACAACCCCACACACACTTTTCACTCTCCTACCATCAGGGAAGTGGTTTCGAAGCATTCGGGCCATCACATCCAGACTGTGCAACAGTTTTTTCCCCTCAAGCCATCGGGCTCCTCAACACACAGAACTGAAACTCACGCACACAGACACTCAACTGTGTTTCTGATCTGTACAACCCGGACTCAAAAACACACTCATACTCATTTCACACATCCATGTCTTCAGCACCACCCATATTATATTACTTAATTATTACAAACTGTTATCATGCTGTTTACATGCTGTTTTTGCACATCCTTTTGACCACTGGTATTACTGTTTTGCACAAACCCTTTTGTTTACATTTTAGTAAACAAGTACACTTGTAAACAAGTACACTAAGTACACTCCTGTGTTCAGTTTCCTCTGCACACTGTACTGTATAATATACAGTAGGTTTACTAGCGGCACTATTTTGTGTTGTGTATTTGTCCTACAATGTCTTATGTTGTCTTTGCACTGTCTGTCGCACTTTTTGCACCAGGTTGCACATGTTGCACTTTATATGGCGAGGACACTTACTAGCCCTTTGCTCTGTGCTTTCTGTTATGTAGCTTTATGTTGTTTTATGTAGCTCCAGGGTTCTAAAGGAACGTTGTCTCATTTCACAGTGTACTGTGTCAGCTATACAGTGGTGTGAAAAAGTGTTTGCCCTTCCTGTTTGCTCCCTTCCTGTTTTCATATTTCATACTTTAATATTTCAGATCATCAAACTAATTAAAATATTAGTAAAAGATAACACAAGTGAACACAACATGCAGTTTTTAAATGAAAGTTTTTATATTATTTATTTAAAACTACATGGCCCTGTGTGAAAAAGTGTTTGCCCCTAAACCTAATACCTGGTTGGGCCACCCTTAACAGCAACAATTGCAATCAAGCATTTGCGATAACTTGCAATGAGTCGGTTACAGCGCTGTGGAGGAATTTTGGTCCACTCATCTATGCAACATTGTTGAAATTCAGCCACATTGGAGGGTTTTCAAGCATGAACTGCCTTTTTCAAGGTCATGCCACAGCATCTCAATAGGATTCAGTTCAGGACTTTGACTAGACCACTCCAAAGTCTTTATTTTTATTTTTCTTCAGCCATTCAGAGGTGGACTTGCTGGTATGTTTTGGATCATTGTGCTGCTGCAGAACCCAAGTTTGCTTCAGCTTGTGGTCACGAACAGATGGCAAGACATTTTCATTCAGGATTTTTTGGGCAAACAGCAGAATTCATGGTTCCATTAATCACAGCAAGTCTTCCAGGTCCTGAAACACAAAAACAGCCCCAGACCATCACACTACCACCACCATATTTTACTGTTGGTATTATGTTCTTTTTCTGAAATGCGGTGTTACTTTTATGTACTGAGACAAGCCGTTGTGTTCTTTTTGCTCAGCAGCGGTTTTCATCTTGGAACTCTGCCATGCAGACCATTTTTGCCCGGTCTCTTTTTTAATGGTGGAGTATGGTGGTGGCAAGTGAGGCCTGCAGTTCTTTTGATGTTGTTGTGGGGTCTTTTGCGACCTCTTGGATGAGTCATCGCTGTGCTCTTGGGGTAATTTTGGCCACTCATGGGAAGTTTCTCCACTGTTCCATGTCTTTGCCATTTGTGAATAATGGCTCTCATTGTGGTTTGCTGGAGTCCCAAAACTTTAGAAATTGCTTTATAACCTTTTCCAGACTGATAGATCGCAATTACTTTCTTTCTCATTGGTTTCTGAATTTCTTTGGATCTCGGTATGATGTCTAGCTTTTGAGGCTCTTTTAGTCTTCAGTACTTCACTTTGTCAGGCAGGTCGTATTTAAGAGATTTCTTAATTGCGAACAGGTGTGGCAATAATCAGGCCTGGGTGTGGCTAGAGAAATTGAACTCAGGTGTGATAAACCACAGTTTTAACACTTTTTCACACAGGGCCATGTAGTTTTGGATGTTGTTTTCCCTCAATAATAAAAACCTTCATTTAAAAACTGCATTTGTGTTATCTTTTAATAATAATTAAATTAGTTTAATGCAAAAAAAATAAATAAAATCACACCACTGTGTATGATTGAATTGACAATAAAAAGATTATTGACTTGACGTGTACCAAACAAAAAGCTCTGTAACGAAACAGTTCGGTGAGAATCTGTGTACTGTTACACCTATAATATTTTATATATTTTTATTGTCAGGAAACCAACCCCAGCCATTAGGGTTGCACAAGCCTTAGTGCCGGTCCCAAGCCCGGATAAATGGGGAGGGTTGCGTTAGGAAGGGCATCCAGCGTAAAAACGTGCCAAATCAAACACACATTTATTTATAATTATAGCCTGTTTGGAATGTGTATGTATGTACAGGCATAGGTTTGTTATATATAGTTTGCTACAATGAGTGAGAATGTTTTTTCTTTTTGCCTTTGATTAAACAGTGCAAATTATTCACTCCTGCTAGCAGGGGCAAGTTCCATGAGCTACACTACATGACATTTTAGTCATCTCTCCTACAGTCTGATAACAAAGCACAAATCACTCAGCAAATTAACCTGTGCAAGGCAGTTACAGTAGGACAGCCATCATCAAGTTCAAGCAGTAAAGTATAAGGATTTTAAAGGAAATTAATTGTTCTGTGTCACATTTTTCCACAATTAAGTTCAATAGGTTTGCATTTCCACACTTCAGTTGGTCTACAGGACCAGGTTTGTGAATTTTTATGTGGTCTAATAGAATTTAAATTAATTGTTTATTATCACCACAAGTGAATTTATAAGGTTATTTTGGAAAAGATTTAAAAGTGTACTAAATTATAAACTCATGAACTTTTTGTAGGTGGTGTAATTAGTCACATGACCAAGGCCATTTAGCTTGCATCTAATAACGATGTCTGTATTATAGCCCTTTTTTAAAGATTATATATCCTGATACACTTAATATGCAAATAAATATTAAGTTATTACTTTGGTGCTGAGTACTAGCTACTGTGGGAGAGAACATGGTTGAGCATCAGAAGTGGACAAAGAGAGGTGTCAGGAGAGCAGATTTATTTTCTCACCTGTGTGTTACTACTGACAGCCTACTTATGAGAGTTTTCTTTTCATTAGACTGAACAAGCTAGAAAGAGATGGAGCTGGCAGAGCCAACATTACACACCTATCTGAAAATTAAACTTGGTGGAACTTAACTAGCTGAAAACATCTTTGAGTTTTTTGGTTTAATGTGTTATTTATTAAGTGGAAATAAATTTTAATTAAGGCATCCAAGTCTCTCCATAGTCCTTTTTCTCACATGCACAAAACAGGTTCTACTGACTCATTCTTTATTTTGAAATGCTTAATATTGCTCAAAGCTACTGTTAACACAATTGACAATTAATCAACTAGAATTAATTTCTGTCAGTGTTACAGAGAAGTTAAGCTAATCAGTCTTCAGAAGTTACTAATATTAACATGTTAATTAAGTTAAAGTGCAAAGATATAAAACAAAGAAAAAGATCAGATAATGTGAATCATAACCATACACCTGAGCATGAGCTAAACCAACATCAACCATAGAAGACAAGCATCAGACAAAGACTGTGGTAAAGCTAAGACTTCTATACATGTGTTAATCAGGTGTTAAAAGTGTGAGTGATAAGGGACATGTGACCAAGTCATGTGAACATATAGCTAATTAAATGAAGTTCAGACAATAATCCTGACCATAATCATCTTCTTCTTCTTTTTTCGGCTTCTCCTATTAGGGGTCGCCACAGCGGATCATCCGTCTCCATACCCCTCTGTCCTCTACATCTGCCTCTGTCAACTCAACTACCTGCATGTCTTCCTTCACCACATTCATAAACCGCCTCCTTGGTCTTCCTCTTTTCCTCCTTCCTGGTAGCTCCATCCTCAGCATTCTTCTACCGATATACCCCATGTCCCTCCTCTGAACATGTCCAAACCATCTCAATCTTGCCTCCCTCACTTTACCTCCAAAACGTCCTACATGCGCTGTCCCTCTAATAAAATCATTTCTAATCCTGTCTATCCTCGTCAATCCCAACGAAAACCTCAACATCTTCAGCTCTGCTACCTCCAACTCCACCCCCTGTCTTTTTCTCAATGCCACTGTCTCTAAACCATACAACATCGCAGGTCTCACCACAGTCCTATAAAGTTTCCCTTTCACTCTCGCAGATACCCTTCTATCACAGATCACTCCTGCCACTCTTCTCCACCAACTCCACCCTGTCTGCACGCTTTTCTTCACTTCTCTAACACACTCTCCATTACTTTGCCCTGTTGACCCCAGGTACCTGAACTCCTCCACCTTCTCCACCTCTTCTCCCTGCAACCGCACCACTCCACTGCCCTCCCTCTCATTCACACACATGTTCTCTGTCTCACTCCTACTGACTTTCATTCCTCTTCTCTCCAGTGTGTACCTCCACCTCTCTAGGCTCTTCTCAACCTGCTCCCTACTCTCACCACAAATAACAATATAATCCACAAACATCATAGTCCATGGAGACTCCTGTCTGGCCTCGTCCATCAACCTGTCCATCACCACTGCAAACAGGAAAGGGCTCAGAGCCGAACCTGGATGCAGTCCAACCTCCACCTTGAACCAGTCTGTCGTTCCCACTACACACTTCACTGCTGTCATACATGTCCTGCACCACCCTCACATACTTCTCTGACACAACTGCCTTCCTCATACAGTACCACAACTCCTCTCTTGGCACCCTGTCATAGGCTTTTTCTAAATCCACAAACACACAATGCAACTCCTTCTGACCTTCTCTATACTTCTCCATCAACATTCTCAAAGCAAATACTGCATCTGTGGTGCTCTTCCTCGGCATAAACCCATACTGTTGCTCACAGATGGTCACCTCTTCACTCAGCCTGGCTTCCACTACTCTTTCCCATAACTTCATGGTGTGACCGATCAACTTTATTCCCCTGTAGTTACTGCAGGTCTGCACATCTCCCTTGTTCTTAAAGATCGGTACCAGCACACTCCTTCTTCATTCCTTAGGCATCCTCCCACCTTCCAAAATCCTGTTAAACAATCTTGTTAAAAACTCCAATGCCATTTCACCTAAACATCACCATGCTTCTACTGGTATGTCATCTTTATAAAAAGATGCTGTTTGTGGATTACAGTTCAGCATTCAACACCATAATTCCATAGTGCCAATGGATCTCTAACTTCCTGACAGACAGACCACAAGCCGTACGGGTGGGCAAAAACATTTCATTCACCCTCACCCTCAGCACTGGAGCTCCCCAGGGTTGTGTTCTGAGCCCCCTGCTGTACTCACTGTACACATATGACTGTGTGGCCACTTCCAACTCCACAACCATCAAGTTTGCTGACGACACTGTTGTGGTGGGCCTGATCTCCAACAACAACGAGACGGCCTACCTACAGGAGGTTAAAAACCTGGAGAGATGGTGCCAGGAGAACAACCTCCTGAACGTCAGCAAGACTAAGGAGTTGATCGTGGACTTCAGCACGAAGCAGGGGCGGTCATACCAACCGCTAAACATCAACAGGACCCCAGTGGAGAGAGTGGACAGTTTCCGGTACCTAGGTGTTCACATCACACGGGATCTGTCTTTGTCCTGTCACACCAAAACCCTGGTGAAGAAGGCCCGGCAGCGTCTGTACCATCTGAAACGCTTAAGGGATTTTAAACTACCCTCTCAAGTGCTAAAGACTTTCTACACCTGCACCATTGAGAGCGTTCTGACAGGTAGCATCACTTCCTGGTTCGGGAACAGCACCATGCAGGACAGGCGAGCCCTCCAGAGGGTGGTGCCTTCAGCTGAACGTACCATCCACACCGAGCTCCCTAACCTGCAGGACATCTACAGCACGCGGTGCAGGACCAGAGCTAGGAAGATTATGAAGGACCTCAGCCATCCAAACAATGGACTCTTTTCTCTGTTGCGTTTAGGGAAACGCTTTCGCTCCCTGAAAGCGAACACAGAGAGAATGAGGAGGCACTTCTTCCCGCAGGCCATTCGGAGTTTAAACCAGGAAACACCCAGGATCTAAAAACTGGCCCACTCTCTCCATCATCACACTTTTTCTCTGCACATATCTCACTTTTCGCACTACGACACTTTAAACTCTGGACTCGCACAGCACAGTGCACTTTACATTTGATTTTATACCACACCATACCGCACACGGACACTTTATGGACAATCACAAAACCACCTTAAATTGTTTACTGTTTTACTGCTTACTGTCATAAGCATATTCTGTATATACATCTTTTCTCTCATATATATCTCATATATATCTTTATATATTCTTATATTTTATATAGTTTTTATACTTTATTTATCTGCCTTCTTTTTCATTGTTTTATTTTTCTCCCCATCCTATTCCCTCATGCCGGACCGTCGTAAAAAGCATTTCACTGCATGTCGTACCCTGTATGTTTGTGTATGTGACAAATAAAATTTGATTTGATTTGGTCCAACCGATTTTCCACTCTTCATCCTCTTAATTGCTGCTCTCACTTCCTCCTTACTAATCCTATCCAATTCCTGCTTCACCAACTCCACACCATCCAACCTTCTCTATCTCTCATTTTCCTCATACATCAGCTGCTCAAAATACTCAAAATACACAAAATACAAAATAATCTTCTCAACACACTCTCCTCACTAGTCAACACATTTCCATCTCCATCCTTTATTGCTCCTTCCCAGCTCGGTCCCTCTGCCTGGCCAATCGGTACAAAATCTTTTCTCCTTCCTTAGTGTTCAACTTCTCATACAGCTCCTCATATGCCTTTTCCTTGGCTTTCGCCACATCCCCCTTTACCTGCTGCTGCATCTAGCTACACTGTCCCCTGCCAACACCTTACAGTCTCCCATCTCCTTTAGGTTCCATCTCCTACATAGAACATAGTCCACCTGTGTGCACCTTCCTCCACTCTTATACGTCACCTTATGATCCTCCTTCTTCTTAAAATAAGTGTTCACCACTGCCATTTCCATCCTTTTAGCAAAATCTACCACCATCTGCCCTTCCACATTCCTCTCCTTAAAGCCATACCTACCCATCACCTCCTCATCACCTCTGTTCCCTTCACCTACATGCCCATTGAAATCTGCCCCAATCATCAATCTTTCATTCTTAGGTACACCTTCTACCACTTCATCTAACTCACTCCAGATTTTTTCCTTCCTTTCCTGGCTGTTCACAGAGTGCTGTATCCAAGCACATTAATGGAAAGTTTTAATAGAAGGAAAAAATGTGGTAGAAAAAGGTGAAACGAAGCCCCTTCAAGAATTTGGGGGAGATTCACAAAGAGTGGACTGCAGCTGGAGTCAGTGTTTCAAGAGCTACTATGCACAAATGTATCCATGGGCTACAACTGATTCATTCCTTGTGTCAAGCCACTCCTAAACCAAAGACAACGTCAAAGGTGTCTAACCTGTGCAAAGGACAAAAAGGACTGGACTGTTGCTCAGTGGGCCAAAGTCATCTTTTCAGATGAAAGGAAAGAAAATTTTGTAATTAATTTGGAAAACAAGGTCCCAGAGTCTGGAAGAAGAGATGAGAGGCACAGAATCCAAGTTGCTTGAGGTCCAGTGTAAAGTTTGCACAGTCAGTGGTGGTTTGGGGAGTCATGTCATCTGCTGGCAGTGGTCCACTGTGACCTTATCAAGAACAAGGTCAGCACAGCCGTCTACCACAAATGTTTAAAGCACTTCATGCTTCCCTCTGCTGACCAGCTTTACAGAGATGCTGATTTCATTTTCCAGCAGGATTTGGCACCTGCCCACACTGCCAAAAGAACCAAAAGTTGGTTAAATGACCATGGTGTTGGTGTGCTTGACTGGCCAGCAAACTCACCAGACCTGAATACCATAGAGAATCTATTGGGTATTGGCAAGAGGTAAATGAGAAACAAGAGACCACAGACTGATAAAAGTAATTAAAGCAAAAGAAGCCCCTACCAAGTACTGAGTACATATACAGTAAATAAACATACCGTATTTTCCGGACTATAAGCCACTACTTTTTTTCCCACTCTTTGAACCACGCGGCTTAAACAATGAAGCAGATTTTTTTCCTGGGTTTTTCCCGGTTTCACAAGCTTCATGCCAAAAAACTGAGCCCCATAACATTAGACCAATGAAATTGCCGAACGGGTTCAGGTGAACCAATTAAATTCTTTATATCTAATCGGGTGCACTCCCACTGAATCGGGCTGCACCACATCATAAATATGGATGAGGTTCCTCTGACGTTTGACCTGCCTCTCACTCGGACTGTCAACAGGAAAGGCGAATCATTCGTCACGCTAAAAACAACCGGGCATGAAAAAACGCACTTCACCTGTGTTCTGAGCTGCACAGCATCGGGAGAAAAGCTTCACCGATGGTGATTTTTAAACGCACAACGATGCCAAAAGTAAAACTCCCGAGAGAAATTGTTGTGAAAGGAAGGAGGAAGACAGTTTAGATTTAGGTAGGCTACTGTTTAGATACAAGCCATGTAACAGGCACTGTCTTTCGTTAAAGCCTGTGTAAAGTTCATTAGTTTCAATGTAGGCACCTGCAGCTTATAGAGAGGTTATGTTCAAAATAAAAATCTTTGTAAAATTCAGTCGGTGCGGCTTATATTTGGGTGCACTTAATAGTCCGGAAATTACGGTACTTTCCAGAAGGCCAACAATTCACAAAAAAATGTTCTTTGATTGGTTTTATGAAGTATTAAAATTTTTTGAGATTGGTGGGTTTTTGTTAAATGTGAGCCAAAATCATTAAAATTAAAAGGAAAACACTTGAAATATATCAGTCTCTGTGTGATGAATCTATATATTATAACTTTTATTAAAACTTTTGTTTTATTGAATTACAAAAATAAATAAACTTTTTAATGATATTTTAATTTATTGAGATGCACGTGTGTGTGTATGTGTGTGTGTGTGTGTGTGTGTGTGAAGTCCAGTAATGGGATGAATAGATGGTTAAAGTTAAACATTATTAAATCCAAAAATATGGAAATCAAGCATACTGCCTTGGGGTTATATTTTGTTATTCTTTTTGATTGATTTGCATAATTAATAAACCAGTCTCCTATGAGAGAGTGCTCTCTCTTACTTACAAATTATGTTATTATCAACCTATTATGAGGTTGAAGAGGTTGTCTAATACAAGATTGTTTATACTTTGCACAATTTCATTGTATTTTAAGTTTTTTTTATTAAATATAAATATAACAAATTCAAGTCTTCTACCCACGGGACAGTCTCTGGGCTCTCCTGTGTCCCGTTGTTGGATATGCTGAATAGAAATAGATCAATGAACATAGGGGTGACAGAAAACTCTTTAGACATGGTTATTATGTTGGCATGCCAATGTGAAAATACAATAATGCTTTTACAAAGAAATAAAGTATAAAAAGCTTTAAAAAATTATAGATAATATCAGCAGAAATGGCACTTTAAAATCTGTGCTTTATAATGTACTCTTTACCTCTGTGTAGCAGTCATACTTTTCTATCTGTGCAGTAATCAATTTTTAAAGGTTTTTTGACAACTCATCTGAATGTGTTGGCAATTCTCCATAAGGCAGATGAAAATGAGAGACTTATGAGTGTTTTAAATAACGAAGCAGTGGCCTCATCCTTCACAATGACACTGATAATCTATCATGAGCCAAGATATGATAAAAATGTCCTTCCTTAGCTAGAGTGTCCCTCTTTTCCAATTTTGATTTCCATAGATCTCTTGCTCTTAACCTTGGTTGCTGGCAGTTAATAACTTTGTCATTGAAAAGATACCTTTGGCAGTTACATCTGCAAATAAAGGTCTAACAATATCTCTTAATGAGCCTCTAGGAAAATACCCCTATATCTGTTTGTATTTATTTTATTTTTAACTTCTTTAATTGCTTTGATTGGATTGGAAATAATTATGGTCAAGCTCATGACACATGTACTTATATATACAACAGTTATCATCTCTTTAGAGTATTTAGATCTACTCTATTGCTGATTGTCCACCTCAACATCTTCAGCTCTGCCACCTCCAGCTCCACCTCCTGTTTTTTAATCAATGCCACCAAATCTGCCCCAATCAGCAATCTTTCATTCCTAGGTACCCCTTCTTCCACTTCATCTAACTCACTCCAGAATTTTTCCTTCTCCTCCATCTCACAACTCCCCAGGTGAAAAAGAAGTACTCTTTAATATATTAAAAATATACTTGA
>JAAIIK010000021.1:2072230-2111627 GCA_014706435.1 Silurus glanis
AAGGAACTGACATCGTATAGCAGTTTTGAGAGCGTAAAGAGTATTTCATAACAGATTTCTGTTGCGTTAAACTGCAAAGGTACGAAGGTAACATCCCCAAGATAGCTTTATAAATAATTATGTACCAGTGAATTTTTCTCCTACTGAACAGAGAGGGCCAGCCCACGCTTTTATACAAGGTACAATGATGCACAGAAGATTTACAATTTAGTATAAACCTTAGGGCACCATGATAAACAGCATCTAAGGTAGAGAGAATGGAGATTGGAGCAAACTGATATACTACGTCACCATAATCAAGTACAGATAAAAAAGTAGCAGAAATCTATTTCTTTCGCGCATTAAGTGACAAACAAAACTTGTTCCTAAAATAAAACCCAAGCCTAATTTTCAATTTTTTCTTCAGTTGAGTAATATGAGAGCCAAATGATAAAGCATCGTCGACAATGATGCCAAGGTATTTGTACTCTTTGACTAATTTAATCATTGAACCTTGTAGTGTCTGAAGAGAAATCAAATTACCTTCGAGTTTCTTTGAACCCGAGAACACCATATATTTAGTTTTATCACTATTCAAAACAAGCTTTAAATTAGAAAGCCGTGACTGAATGACATTAAAAGCTAACTGAAGTTTACACAGAGCTTGCTGCACAGAGGAAGCACTACAGTACAGGACAGTGTCGTCTGCATAAAAATGGAGATTAACATCTTGTGTTGCATGATCAAGACTGTTAATATAAATAGTGAATAAAAGGGGCCCCAACACAGATCCTTGGGGAACACCTTTAGCAGTAACTAATGAACCAGATAAACATCTTTCAATTTGGACACATTGAGTTCTTCTACTTAAATAATTTTTAAACCAAGAAATTACGTAACTTGATAAACCAACACTTTTCAATCTATGCAACAGTATGTCATGGTCCACCGTGTCAAAAGCCTTAGATAAATCAATAAAAAGAGAGGCACAGAAATTACCTTTATCAATTGATCCCACTATGTCATTTAAAACTTTCAAAACAGCTGTGTGGTACTATGATTTTTGCGAAATCCAGATTGATTTATAGACAACACTTTGTTTGTATTCAAATAACAAGTAAGCTGTTCACTAACAAAACGTTCTAAAATCTTAGTTAAAACACAAAGCTTTGAAATTGGTCTGTAGTTATCTAACTCTGCAGGATCTCCCCCTTTTAACAGAGGTAATACAAAAGCTGATTTCCATATTTCTGGCACAACACCAGTATTTAGTGAGAGATTAAAAATGTAAGTTAATGGGGAAGTAATAATATCTGCAGCTAATTTCAGATATAAGGGATCCACATGATCAGGGCCTGGTGACTTATTTGTGTCTAGTGATCTGAGTGCTTTATAAACATCTGAGTTCTTGATTTGTTTAAACCTGAACTCCTCCTTTTTTAAATGACTTTCTGCATTCATAAAGTCTGAGTTACAATCCAGACATGTATTATTTTGAGTGTCAAACAAAGCGCCAGATGCAACAAAATGATTGTTAAAACAATTGAGCATCTGCTCTTTATCTGAAATACTAGAGGAATCCATATTTATACATGAAGGAAAACTAGAGCTGATCTTACTTCCTCTTAGCTGTTTTATATTCTCCCAAAATTTCTTCGGATTATTTGAGTTAGCAGTATTTGCAATAAAATAATCAGCCTTAGCTTTTCTAATAGCAACTGTACATCGATTTCGAAGCTGCCTGAAACAGATCCAATCTGAGCATGAGTTGGATTGTCTAGCTATTGCCCACGCAACATCACGCTCACGAATAAGTTTCAGAAAACCAAGGGTTATTTCTACCTTTAACTCTAAATTTTTTAAACGGGGCGTGCTTATTGATAGACGATATTAAACCTTCATAAAAAAAATTCCAAGCAGACTCAACATCGGGAATAAGGAAAATCCTGTCCCAGTCATACAGTGCTATATCAAAAAGAAAACCTTGCTCAGTAAAATGCCGCAAACATCGCCTTGTAATAATACGAGGCTTATACTTCGGTAACTTAGTATCCCTAACTGTAGCAATGACGCAATGGTCACTAACATCATTAGCAAATACTGAGGCTGAAGAGTACTTATGGGGAGTATTGCTAAAAATTAGATCAATTAATGTGGACTTTTTAGGATCCTTCAAATTTGGTCTGGTAGGAGTCTCTACTAACTGAAAGAGATTCAAAGTATCACAGATTGTTTTAAAACTATCAGATGCCGGCTGTAACCAGTTCACATTAAAATCACCCATAAGTACTAACTCCTTATAATTCAAAGAGGCCAATGTATGCATTAAGGAGGAAATAGCATCATTACTAGCTGATGGAGGTCTATAACATCCAACTATAGTAGGATGCAAAGTTTTAGAAACAATAAGATTTAAAGCTAAAAATTCGTATTTGTTTACTACTGACTCAGAGTGTAACAGTGAGACTTCAAATCTATCCTTAACATAAACTGCCACCCCCCCTCCCCTCTTTGGTCTATCAGCCCTATAAACAGTATAACCATCTATACCTATGATTTTATCTGAAACCGTCCTATTGAGCCAGGTTTCAGATATTACCAAAACATCAGGGCTTGTATTCATTGCCCAAATACACACCATATCCAACTTGGGGAGCAGACTTCTCACATTCATATGAATAAAACCCAGGCCTGATCTAGATCTAAAATCAGCCGGAACTTTAAAAGTAGGATCACAATCATTAAATGGACCAGGGTTTAGAGAAACATTTCCAGATATAAGTAACATAAGAATTATAAAACTCCGTCGTCTCACCGTCTTACTTACACTTCTACCAGATGAGTTTAAAAAAGAGAAGTAATTCACAATGCAATAATCAGTTTGTGCTTGAAAAGGCATAAAATCATCAAACACAAAATTTAAAAGCAATAACTTCAGTTGGTGATCCCATGCAAAATATACATATGTGTACACACCTATACTTGTCAAGTTTGTCAATTCTAAAACAGCAGGGAATTCATGATGTAAAGTGGAGACTGAATCATACCTGTAGTTGACGTTTCCCAGGTTAATTATTATAAAAAGTGAAACCGCCAGCGCGGTGCAAATAGAATTTACGTTCCGCATTGTTCTAAAATCCACAGGTAATGACCACAAGAGTAATCAAGTCTTTCCTTGTTGATGAAAAAAATGCACCCCAGATCGCCTTCTTCCCACGAAAACGCTGCGATACAGGGGAGGCCACGATACAGGGGAGAAGATCCACGCCAACACCAAACCACGGACCACGGTAAAAAAGCCAACAGAAAAACAGAAAAAAGACACTATCAAAAACAGCGAAAGATATCTTGAAATCCAAAGAACCGAGCGAATTGCGCGGTAATATGGAATAGACACTTTCCTTTAAAAAAGAGGAATTTTATTTAAACCCGGTGGGCCGGCGACTTCCCCTCGTTCGTATCGACATCAAAGCCCGGAATACCCAGCTGGGACGGCCATCGATCCACGACCACGACGAAGAAAGTCGTCGGAAGACAAATACAGCGGTAAACAACTCACCACAACTAGTAGATAAGTTCACTTTAAAATACAAAGTAAAATAGTGCACTTTCCTTCAAAAGAATGAAGGTGTAATCCTTAGAACTCCATATTCGGCATTCATTAATTCCAGAATAGGTGAAATCTTTAAAACTCCGTACCCGGCGCATTGGTGGCAAAATAAAACAGAGCCAATAACTACGAAGTATTTAAAAATATATAAAACCCTCGCAACTTTTCCATAAAACTATTGATCACGGAGAATAAAAGAACAAAAACAACTCGAAGGGTAATAACCACTAATATGAAATATAAGTATAAAAACTAGAACACGTTTTACACACAAAACAAGGATGCTGCCATCTTGGAATGGTGGGGGTTAAGTGTATGCAAGAGTGTGTAGGAGTGTGTGGGAGTGTGTGAGGCAGGTCCAAATTGCCTCTTAAACTGACAGCTCTTAATCAGCAGCAGAGTAGAGTATGATGGCATGGTGGAATTATGTGCCCTCTATTCCATTCATACTTTGACATTTTTTTCAGACCTTTACTTAAAAAAAGAGGTATTAGACCAGTGTGCACCACTCAAAAATCAGTATGACAGGTGATATTTAGGTACCCCCTTGCATGAGGGTTGAAAGCACTCAATCAAATTGCATTACTTTCTGCAAGACTGGCAAGCATAATAAACAATTCATGACAATTGGCAAGAGAATAAGAACCTCTTTTTAGGTACATGCACAATTTATAGACACCCTCGCTTTTAAAACTCCATGTTCTATTCCAAGATTTTTAACAAGCTTTGTAACAGATTTGCATAATTATTTTTTCAGAATATGAAGTACATATACTTACAAACCAATCAGCAGAGGTGGTAAGTAACAAAGTACAAATACTTCATTACTGTACTTAGGTAGATTTTTCTGGTATCAGTACTTTAATTTGCCAGAATTGTGTGACGCAATCATGTCCATATATTATCTTAATCCAACAGTTTTAGAATCCATGCTATAAAGAATTAAGGCTGGTTTGAGTGCAAAGGGAGGCCCTCCACAGTATTATTATAGTGTTCATAAGAGGGTGACCAGTGAACGTCTCGTGAAGGTTTTGCATTCAAACCATTGTTCCCCGAGGGAATGAGGCGTCACCGTCGGGGTGATGTCATAACCAGGAAGCTTAAAAGCACATGGAGTGAAACCAGCAGCAGCTTCTGAAAGGAGAAGAAAGCGCTGCAGGGATGGCAGTGTGGCATTGAGAGGCAGCGTCCCGATTGCTTAGGGGAACCATGGTTACATAAGTAACCTGTAGACGTTCCGCTTCAGGAACCCGATCTCAAGGAGTGGCACTGAGGTCGAGGCTGTAGAACATAAAGGTCAGCGGGATAGACCAGCCCCACAGCTTTGCAGATATCCTGAAGGGAAACTCCAGAGGAAAAGACCTTAGAGGCCACCACACCTGAGTGGAGTGCGTTCTGACCACGAAGGGAGCGGGGAGACCAGAGGACTCATAAGAGGTTGAAATCACATCCACAATCCATCTGCTGAGAGTCTGCTTATTCACAGGGGAACCTCTCCTCAGAGGGCCATAGCAGACAAACAGCTGCACCGACTTTCTCCACAGTTCTGATCTGTGGACGTGCACTGGACACAGTCGGTTAAGCTTGTCCTGGCAGTGCGACGTCTCTTAAAACACAGGTTCACCTGAGCTCTGTAAAACTTTTCCTAGATTTGCTCCACCACCCGGGGGGTTGGCACTTGCCTCGAGAAGGCACCTGCTCCCTGGTTAAAATGGCCCAGGATATAGGATATAGATATTGGCTGGAGGCCAAGTGGAACCACGTTGGACACGGCTGCCATAAGACCCAGCAGTCTCTGAAACTGCTTTACAGTGAGTGACTAGCCTTTCCTCACTCTCTCGATGACTGTGAGAATGGACTCGACACTAGTCATGGACAGATGTGCCCCCATAAGGGTCAAATCCCATGTTACGCCTAAGTCAAGTCAAGTCAAGTTTATTTCTATAGCGCTTTTCACAACAGACATTGTCTCAAAGCAGCTTTACAGAAATCAACAGTCAAGATGAATGGTGTGCATTTATCCCTGATGAGCAAGCCATGACGACTGTGGCAAGGAAAAACTCCCTTAGATGTAATGAGGAAGAAACCTTGAGAGGAACCAGACTCAAAAGGGGAACCCATCCTCATTTGGGTGACATCAAGATTGTGATCTTAAATCTTTCAACAATACAGAACACTGGAGAGTGAGAACTAACATGAGTACTGGCGTATAAAATTATAAGTAATGTTCTTTCTGCAGTCTTATACAGTCCATATGGTTAGTAGCTCCTAGTTTTATGAGCTCAACATTTGTGATCATCACAGATCCAGCATCAGCTTCTCCATGCCAGAGCCTTTAAACACTTCAGGAGGTCCAATGTCAAAACCACACATGTAGCGGGATCCCATTGGCACTGGTACGTCTCTAGATGGTTCAGGATGTTTGCGAGTTTGGCATCTACTTCTTCAAAGGTCCATAATCATCATGAGGTGGGACGTGACTGGAGCTGGCCAACCTCAGGGTGCCTCGGGATGGGGAGAGAAAGAGAAGCAGTGGAGAGGAATTAGCGTAGCTGCTGTTCATGATATTAACAGCACAAGTTGATAATGTGCATGTGATCAGATGTTCTGGATCACAAGGTTATGATGTGAGATGTATGTTATGTATAGGCTTTGCTAAAAATATATGTTTTTAATCTGCACTTAAACTGGGAGAGTGTGTCTGAGCCACGAACACTGTCAGGAAGACTATTCCAGAGTTTAGGAGCTAAATGTGAAAATGATCTACCGCCTTTAGTGGACTTTGCTATTCTAGGAACTACTAGAAGCCCAGAGTTTTGAGATCTCAGGGAGCGTGGCGGATTGTAGCATGTTAAAAGACTGGAGAGATACATGGGAGCCAAACCATTTAGTGCTTTATAAGTGAGAAGCAGTAGTTTGAAGTCTATTCAAAACTTAACAGGAAGCCAGTGCAGGGATGATAAGATTGGGGTTATATAGTCATATTTTCTTGACCTTGTAAGAACTCTTGCTGCCGCATTCTGAACTAACTGGAGCTTGTTTATTAATGACGCAGGACATCCACCTAGTAATGCATTACAGTAGTCTATTCTGGAGGTCATGAATGCATGGACGAGCTTCTCTGCATCAGATATAGATAACATTTTTTTTAACTTAGAAATATTTCTAAGGTGAAAGAAGGCTGTTTTTGTAACTTGATTGATATGATTTTTAAAAGACAAGTTGCTGTCTAAAATAACTCCCAGGTCTTTTACCATTGAACTAGTGGTTACAGAACATCCGTCTAAATGCAGGTTGAGATGCTGGAGCTTCTGTATACTGGTTTTTGGGCCGATGAGCAAAATCTCCGTCTTATCAGAATTTAGTAGTAGAAAGTTATGGGTCATCCAATCTCTTATTTCTTTAACACATTCAGTTATGCGAGCTAATTGAGCTGTATCGCCTGGTTTTGTTGAGATATATAGCTGGGTATCATCCGCTTAACAATGGAAGCTAATTCCATGCCTTCTAATAATATTTCCTAACGGAAGCATGTATAATGTGAAGAGCAGGGGTGCTAGAACTGAACCTTGCGGCACACCATAATTGACCTTGTCAATTATGTCCAGGCATTAGCCTGGATAACTCTCCATTTAAGTCTACGAAATGGTAACGATCGGACAGGTAGGATTTAAACCAGCTTAATGCCTGTCCCTGAATGCTGATGTAATTCCGTAAGCGATCTAGGAGGAGATCATGGTCTATAGTGTCGAATGCAGCACTAGTTCCTAGTAAGATCTAGTAAAACCAACAGCGAGATGAAGCCTTGGTCTGAAGCTAAAAACAGGTCATTAGTGATTTTAACTAGGGCAGTTTCTGTGCTATGATGGGGCCTAAAACCTGACTGAAACTCTTCAAAGATATTGTTCTCTTGCAGGTGGGAACATAACTGGGCAGCGACAATCTTTTCTAAAATCTTAGACATAAATGGGAGATTTGAAATTGGTCTGTAATTCGATAGCATGTTTGGATCCAGATTAGGTTTTTTAATGAGGGGCTTAATAACTGCTAACTTGAGGGATTTAGGGACGTGACCTAACGATAGTGAGGAGTTAATAATGTTGAGAAGAGGCTCACCAGCTGTATGTAACACTTCCTTCAATAGATGAGTTGGAATGGGATCTAACTGACATGATGTTGATTTAGCTTTGGCAATAACATTATACAGCTCTTCCTGTCCTGTACATGTAAAACAGTGTAGTTGTGGAGTAGGCGAGATAATGTCAGGAGATGCTGTCAGAGGTTGGACCGCCACAATTGTTTTTCTAATGTTATCTATTTTTTTTATTTTTTTTTTAAAGTAAGTGGTCCTCTGTGATTGAGAAAGCATTGTCTTTTTTCTCAGTGCCAGACTGCCAGTTGCTCTGATTGAGCCAATATCAACCAATCGTCGATTTCATTTAGAATGCAGATGCTCCAAAGCCTCAGTGGGACCAGCGCCGCATCCACATATTTTGTGAAGGTAAAAGGGCAAGACCAAACGGAAGGACCCAATACTGGTAAGCTTCGGCCCTGAAAGCAAACCTCAGGAACTTTTTGTGAGCTAAAAAGATGGAATGCAAAAAGCTAAAAAAGGATGCATCCTTCAAATCTATGGTCTTAAACCAGTCCTCTGACCTGATTTGGGACACAACCTGCTTTAGGGTCAGCATCTTGAACCTGAGTCTCAAGAGTGAGCGGTTTAGCTGACACTGGTCTAGTATAGGATGCAACCCACCTATACTAGACAATTACACTATACTTCAAGAGGAATAAGGCAAAGCCCATGACCTGGACACCACAGTGCAGGTCTGGTAAAAAAAGGCAAATCTCGGCGCCGAGGTAGTGTGGACAAGCCTTCTGCTGATAGACCAGCCATTCTATTTCGAGTTTGGGATGGCATTGGTCACCACCTCTAAGCGTTCCCCGAAAAGGACCACCGGAGGACCTCCATTCCACTTCCCCTCCTTGGGGAAAGAGAGGTGGAGCTGAGGGCTCTCTTCGCAAAGGGAAAGACCTGTCAAAAGGCATGCTTCTGTGCCTTGAGATCAGGTGCTGGACCCAGCAGGTGAGCGCGGTGAAAGGGACAAGCCCATCTCCAACCCCTCTGCGAGGTCCACTTGCGAGCCCCAGGTCCTAGCACCATGAGCCCGAACCACGAGGAGTGGGAGCACCATTCTCAAAGAGTGCTCTCCGAGAGCTGAGTGTTCGTATGGCATTGTGAGCGCAACCTGGGCAGTCAGCTCCCTCGAGAACCGACTTAGCATGCTCTGCTCCCAGACAAGTGGAACACAGTTTATGTGTATCCCCCGTAATATAGCAGGGGCAAGAAGGAAAGCAAGGATGGAAGCAATGCTTTCAAGAAAGTATGTAAACAGCTTCTACTTGCTTCGGACAAACACACACAGACTGCTTCCTGAACAACAGAAGCTGCCACTGGTTTTACTCTATGTGCATTTAAGCTTCCTGGTCATGATGTCACCCCATCGGTGACGCTGCACTTTCCATTTGGACTGATTATACACGTGATTCAGAGCGTGGACAATGCAGAAGCGTTCAAAGCATTCCGACGCAGCTCAAGTTCCTGAAGAGGAACATATATGCAAACCAGATAAATGTTTTTCTTGTTGTATATTTTTGTAGTATATGCATATTTCTTGATTTGCAAGATGGTATGCTTACTGGCACAAGAGTTAGCCACAGTCTTGCATTATGAAATGCTGCTCTTTCTTCTGCCAATCTGTTAATGTCCATTAATTAGAGCTGCAAGAGTAGAGTAGAGTAACAAGGGCACAGTTCATAACACACACTATGATTGTCACAGCTCTTTCTGAAGGTTTAAACATTTGTAAATTGACAAATTACTTTTTTTTTTTTTCTAGATAGATACAAATAGAACTTCATGATAGGAGAGAGGCACTCATATTTTGCACTGTAATTGGAAAGAGGCATGTTTAGTTTATTAAACTGCTAGCCTATTAATATTTGTGGCAAAAGCTTACAATATCACTTCGCTTATCTTGCTTTGTAAAACTTAACGATAAACTGTGACAATTTTTCTTTTTATAAATGCTTACCCAAAATATGTGTTGTATTAAAAAAACTATTTTTCTGACCAGATTGTAAAAAATTTTAAAAAGGGAAGCACTGGTTCTCACCATGTACACCTGCAAATGTCTGATATAGTGTCTTCCTGCATGCAGTCATGGCAACAGCAAGTTCATCTGAAGCATGTGCTGTCGGTATGAAAAGTGAAACCAGGCAAAACAAGATCAATAAAGCCACACAAGAAAACATATAATGTGACTAAAAATATTATATATATAATGTGAAAATATGATACACAACTTTAAACATGTTTAATAGTTTACTACCATGTCCTTTCCAGTTTTTAGACTGAACAAACCCCCCAGCAGACTCCCACACAGGTCATCTGCATTCTACTGAGCCAATGCCATAAAGGCCACTGCTCTAAATTAAAGGCAAGAAATACTATATAATTGAGGCTATATGCTTTTATAACCATTTATCTGTGTGTTGGTAAAGGCATTTGAAGCTCCAAGAGTAGCTAATCATTGAGAATCAGTAGTTATTGAATACATCCCACACAAAACTTCACTGTCTTGTTCTGCTGTGACTAAAACATATCAGACCTTTCCATCTGTAGCATAAACCACTGAAATGACCCCCTCCCAGTCTACTTTATTGAGATTTCTTGTTATGTTGCAGGGGGGCAGGTTCTGGGTCTCCACTGATGCATTTATGGGCCTGCTGAATCTCTCATGCAGGAGAGCACAACATCCTCTGAGATAATCTTACATAAATAACTTGACTTGCTTTCTGTCTCAGTTGAATTTAAATCGTTCTTCAGAGGCTCCCACTCTGGGCACTGAGCCAGAGCTGCTCTTGAATTACCCTATGACCAAGATAGAACACTGAACAAGATCATTCAAAAGGATCACTGATTTATCACTGAAGTATTACCTGATGCTATTCTATGTTTTATGATGTATTTTATGTGTTGTGCTTTATTAACAAACTGGGTATATTCACTTTTTATTTTTAGCAATATATCAGTTGTTCCAGAATTATTAAAACTACACAATCCAAGTCAATACAGTGTGCAGTGTTAAGTTTGTCTTGGTTGAGATTCTGTCTCACATTGACTTTTTTGTTGTGCACAACCCCATCTTAAATGTCAGCATAAGCTTTATTGCTTGGGCTAATGTGATGTTGCAACCTTACTCTGGCCCATGAGAACTCATTGGACTTAAAAAATTCTTTTTTTTGTCTCTATATCCTTCTGACAGGAAGCAAGACAAAGGCAAATCTTTTTGGGAATTAGTTTTTTGTGGGAGCCTACAGAGGGTGGCTGGGGAAAAAAAACATTCACTGGGGTCTCACAAATGAATATGTAAAATGAAAAAATAAGGAATGGAAAAACATTGTATTAATCCTTTTGTGGTACTATTACATTGATTAGCCTTTTGTACACACCCATTTAATGGTGTCATTGTAACTTATTCAAATAATCACAAAAATATTACAAACTATCTGACTTTAGGTGTTTGGTTTTGTTTTAATTTATTTTGGAATTAATATGAAATTTAATTAAAAAAAAAAAAGATTTAGAAAGATTGTGATTTTAGTAACGTGTTATCACATCTGTCACTAATAATTAATAATAAAAAAAAAGCCAAATTCCTGAACATCCTAATGAATTAAAACCCACCACATGACCATTTACATGATTAGTATCCCCATTTACAGTCTCCATCAAATTGGATAAACCTGTTTAAACATACTACACACAAACAAAAAAAAATTAATTACTTACCCACAGATTGCAGTCTTTTTCCAGCCATTGACAGTGGTGTGGTATTGAATGCATGCTTTCCAAGAACAGCCTGTCTAAACATGGTCCATATATCTGGTTAAGACTAATTACTGATTTGCAGGTTATGATGTTGAGTCTGTCCAAAAAAGAATAGTACCGGAAAAGCAACTGCTGGCTGCCATTCAGGCCATATTAGATAAACTCATTAAAAGACTGAAAAAGAACAGCAATGTCACAAAATTCTAATGTTTTTTATTGACAGATTTGGTTTATTTCTTCTCATAAAATGTATGACTTACACGGTCATGTCACAAATTTTTCTGCTCACTGTACAAGCGATAACCTGAGATTTTAGCAAGTTTATAATAACAAGATCACCCAGTCTTAAGTTCATTTCATTACACTATTCTTTAACATGTTTGATCATCCCCTGGAGCGAAAAAAGGCTGGTGAGCAACTTCTGACATTCAAGAAGGATGGAGAACTGCAACTGAGTATGATCTACAGTTCAGAACCCACACAGCAGGCAATGGATGGAACAAGCCAGCCCTCATTTCCACTTTCCATCAGGGACTTTGACAAGGCATTTGGACTGAATTGGCATGCTGCGACAGCCATTCATCTCAGATTCATTCACTGATCATGCCAATTAGATGAACAAGTTGTTAAAAGATAGATGAAAAATTCCACTTCTCAAGCTTGCCAAAACATAACCACAATCCTGTACTCAGTGGTCCCACATGACTCATCCCAGCTGTTTGCATTACATAGAAAAAGTTTTATATTCTTACTGTGAATAATAACCTCAACCTCTGTTCTACTCACAGGGTCCAACATGCCTTAAAGTTGAAGAGTTTCCTTCAGATCCCTTTTCAGGAACTCCATGTTTGTCAACAAAGTTTTGGGAATGCTTCTACATTTCCATGCTCTAAACCACGCTAGCTTTAATTTGTTTAGGAAGCGCTCTGTGTGTGTTTGTGTTGCTGAGAATCCAAGGTATAGTATTGGTAAGCGGTAATATATATATATATATATATATATATATATATATATATTAAAGAAAGCAAAGTTATAAAGGCAAGCAGTCCTTCAGGCTGTGTGTGGCTTGTCAGGGAGCAAAGCATGCTCGATCGACCCACATTGCGAATGTATGTCCATGCGGACACTCCGGTCCAGTAGAGCGCTCTTCGAGGAGGGTGGTTCTGGCCCTCTGAAGTCATAGGGGTCGCAAATGGATCTGGCAGTGTGCACTCTCTCAAGGTTCGGAAATACACCTTTTGACTTTTTTTTCCCCCCGTGAGGAGAGCGCTGTGCTCCACCTCTCTTCCTCTGAGGTGGGGGAGGGGATGGACATGCCCCCACAGCCAGTCCTTTTCGAGGAGCTGCTGGGAGTAGTGCCTCCTGCTGTTGCCAAGCTGGATATCGCTTGGACAGCTGTTGAACAGATACTATGTCCCCAGAGCAAGCAGGACGAACGTTTCCTGCAACCTAGGTCATACTTTTTCCCCAGACCTAGACACAGGGGTGACCAGGTCATGGAATAACCCTCATTCAGTTCGTCTCTTCAAACCCAATGTTTCTCTTTATGCTAATGTAGTAAGGCTGGAGGAGTGTGGTTATGGGATGATGCCCCAGGTTGAAGAGCCGCTGGCTGGCTATCTCTCCCCAGGTCCATCCTCCCTTAAGGACCTGGTCCTGCCCACCAAGCCTTTGAGGACTACTCTGGCTTATGTGGCAGTGGGTCAAGCTACCAGCTGCCTAAACACCATGGCCATGTTACAGGCTTATCAGGCCAATCTGATGCGAGAGCTAGATGAGGAAGTGCCTATGGGCAGTGACGGGGTCTGAGAGCTGCGTCGTGTATCCAGACCGGGTTCGTTTAGGGACACAAAAGAGACCACTAGGGCCATCGGCCGGTCTATACCCACCCTTGTCTCCACAGACAGACACCTCTGGCTCACCCTGTCAGATTTGTCTCCAGCGTTCTTGCTGGAGGCCCCTGTGGTGCCGACTGGCCTGAATACGGTCATCGAGAAGTTCCAGGAGGCCGAGAAACAGTCGGCTTGGCGGGTGCAGCCCCAACCCCAGCCTCAGCCTAGCACAAATGTCACCACTTGTGCTCCCACCGAAACTAGGAACTGTAGCGTCTGGCACAGGTCATTTAGATTTCATGTCCCAGGCATCCCTTTTAACCTTCGACATCTGCTCTTCAATCAAAGGATGAGCAACCCGGCTTACAATTTTATTAAGGGTGGTGTATCCGACAGTGTCACACTCCCCCTCGGAAGACTGATAACACAAGCCAGTCTCTATACCTTACATACACACACACACACACACACACACACACACCACCCCGAAAGCCAGATAACCCCCTGGCCTCTCTGGTTAACTCCACAGGGACCCTCAAACCATAAAACAATCCACTCTCGAAACTCGGCTCCAGTATGACTGTTTGTGACACACACACACACACACACACACACACACATACACACACACACACACACACAACACAATGGGGCACTCTTTTACTAATCAAACAAATAAATAAGATGTTCCACATTCCACGACATTAACCTATACCTTGTATGTATCTCCTCCCCAATTATAGTGGTACTCTAAAAGTCTTATTCTTGTAACCCTGTTTTAATGTTGTCTCTTCTGTTAAGGCTTGACTGACTTAAAATTATCTTCGCTTTATTCTTTTTTTCCTAACAAGGGTGCATTGTATACATCAGAATACAACATTGTATTAACATCAGTTATACTTTAATTATTGATCTCTGTATATTAATTTACCCCTGTTCTAATGCTGTAATTCCTTTTCATGTTTAGTATCCAAATGACCACAAAATTATCTGTTACTTATTTTTCAAACAATGGTGCATTTTATTTGATCACGTAAGGTACCATACCATCTTAATACACTTTGGATACACTTTAAAGTCCTCCAAAGCAAGTATAGCCCGGAAACCATGCCCACAGACGCATGAACAAAGGGAGTCTTTCCCTCCAAAATTTCAGGCCATAGCATTGGCCATTCCCCCAAAGATGGGTGGGGTTCAGGACCTTTAAAACATCTTGAACCCAACTAATCAACGTTCAGTCAAGAAAAGCAAGCTTGCTTACTCGGCTCGACTACAGGCTCGGACCCCGGGGCCCGGGGGCCCGAAGGCCCGGAGAGTCGGACGCTTAGAACAGCCCAGCAGCGACTCTTCGGGACAAGATCTCAAATCCTTTTGAGATCTTCCAGCAAGCTTTGTCTTCAAGAACAACACCTGCTCTGATATTCAGGAGAACATGGAAGAACATCTGACTCCATCCTAACTGACTCTTCAAAGATCTTTTTGTCGCATCCGGACTCTCGTGCAACAATCCAATGCAAGTAACCGTTTTACCAACCAATTTAGATGCGTATATAAATGTGAGCCCTTTATCGAATTTTTAATTCGATAAAGTGAATTAAAATTACTTGATGAGTCTCGTTTAGGATGTGATTAATTTTGAGGTTTAAGCTTGCCATTCCTTTCCTTTCTTTCTCTCCTTTCTTCTTTCCCCTTTTCTTCCTCCTTTTCCTATTTTTAACTTTGTTTATTTTTATTCTCATTTTTATTTTCTTTATTTCTTTTTTGTTTGTTTGTGTAGTTAGTTTTATGTTGTGTTTGTCTCATTCATTAAACGCCGTATTTGTCATAAGTGATTGTCTCTGAGTGCCGCTCACATTCACAAGGTTCCTACAACATTCGGTCTGAACTACATGCTCTATTAATTGTACGGTATAAAGTAAATGGGGGTTGCGTCTTTCTCGGCCGGGAAGATACCTCTTTTTATAGAATTAATATAAAATTATACTGTCTGTTCGACGGACGAACAGACCAATAAGTGTAACGTTAATTCCATTACCGTCAATTCAACTTAATTTAAATATTTAGGAGTAACTATGACCCGTTATAATTACTTATAAATATTCCCTTTTCTTTGCGAGCTAAATTCGCTACAGAACACTGGCCAATGCTCCAGGCATCCAAGGTCCAAGGAACTCACGGATCTGAGGACCGTCATCTTAAAAAAAGAGGTCTTTACTAAAGAAATCCTGACAGGAGTGTTTGGGGTCTCTGTCGAAGTGGGGCGACTTAAGGAGCCTAGAAACACCTGCTATACTTGTCTCAGTGGGTCCTGTGCACTGTAGAGAGAGGTATACTGTATATGATTCCGTAATCGGGTCTCCTCTGACCCGGTTCAATGGGGTGTGTCCCAGTCTGGTTATGGAACAAGACGTAGAAACTCTATTGAGGAAGCAGGCTTTCGAGGTGGTCCCTCTGTTCAACAGAGAGTTCGGGTTCTACAGCTGGTACTTCATAGTTCCCAAAAAGGATGGGGGGCTGTTTCCAATTTTAGATCTACGTCAGCTGAACCACTCTCTAATGAGACTCAGGTTCAAGATGCTCAAACTAAAACAGGTCATGTCCCAAATCAGGTCCAAGGACTGGTTTGTCATGATAAATCTGAAGGACTCATATTTTTACATATCCATCCTTTCTTCACACAGAAAGTTCCTAAGGTTTGCTTTTGGGGCCGAAGCTTACCAATATTGGGTCCTTCTATTCAGACTTCCACTCTCATACAACCAGTCATTGATACAACTATATCAACGACTGGTTGATATTAGCTCAATCAGAGCACCTGGCAAACCTGACATCGCAATGTATTTCTCGCCCATATGAAGGAATTGGGATTAAGACTGAACGCCAAGAAAAGTGTTCTTTCTCCTGTACAGAGACCTACCTATCTAGGCGTAATGTGGGATTCGACAGTTATGCGCACGCAGCTATCTCCTGCCTGCATTGCGTCCATCCTTACAGCCATCACTCACTGTCAAGCAGTTCCAGAGACTGCACAACGCTTATGGCAGCAGTGTCCAATGTGGTACCACTTAGTCTCCTGCACATTAAACCCCTTCAGTTGTGGCCAAGGGTTCTTGCAGAGGGGCTATCCCTCTGTACTATTAAGTTGACTTGGTAAGCCCTACGTGCCTTAGATGTTTGGAGAGATCCCGGGGTCCTATCTCAGGGCAGGTCATGAGAGAGTCTGCTCTGGGGAAGGGCGCCATCTGCTGTGGCACATCAATTGCCTAGATATGCTGGCTGCGCTTCTAGCATTGAAGCATTTCCTACCAGACCTCGGTGATCACCATGTGTTGATCTGCTCAGACAACACCTCGGTGGTCTCGTACATCGACCACCAGGGTGTTTAAGCTAATGTCTCCTGTACAGGCTGGCATGCCAGATCATCTTGTGGGTCCAAGGGAGGCTGCTCTCCTTAAGCAAATGGTCAGTCGAGACAGGGGTTGAAAACCAGGGAATGGCAGATATGAAAGAGATTTGACAAGGCTCAAGTAGATCAGTTCGCGACTTAAGAGATGCATCACAACAATTTAGGAATGCATCCGCATTGCTCATGCTCTGAATCACGTGTGAAATCCTGCCAAAAGAAAGGCGTAACGTCGTCAGCGGGGTGGGATACGTGGAAAGAACCTATGTTCCTGTCTCAAGGCCCAGTCCTGGGAGCTCCTTGTCATCGTGTAACGCTAACAACGGATGCATCCCTCATGGAGTGGGGACCGGTCATCAGTGGCCACTCCGCCCAAGGTCGGTGGAACAAGCTACACCTCACATGGCACATAAACTGCCTGGAGATGCTGTGTTTCTAGCATTAAAACACTTCCTCCTAGACCTAAGGGATCGCCATGTGCTGGTCTGTACTGACAACACATCGGTGGTCTCATACATCAACCACCAGGGGGGTCTCAGATCTCGCCCCCTGTACAAGCTGGCACGGCAGATCCTCCTGTGGTCTCAGGGAAAGCTGCTCTCACTGAGTGCTGCCTATATACCGGGTCACCTGAATCGGAAAGCAGACGCTCTTTTGGGGCCCGGGGAATGAAGGCTCCACGCCGAGTGGTGGAGCAGATATGGCAGAGGTTTTACAGAGCCCAGGTAGATCTGTTTGTGACTTATGAGACTTCTCACTGTCCCCTCTGGTTATCTCCCTCTCTCCCAGCTCCCCTTTGGGGTTGGACGCCATGGTACAGACGTGGCCGAGGCTACGCCTGTATGCCTTTCCCCCTATCTTCCGGGAGTTCTGGAAAGAGTTCGCCAAGAAAGAGCCCATCTCTTCCTGGTGGCACCTCGATGACCGGGCAGACCATGGTTCATGGACCTGGTGTCCCTACTCGAGGGACCTCCTTGGTAAATCCCTCCCAGTAGGGATCTCCTCTCCCAGGCAAGGGAAACCCTGGTTCACCCTCGCCCAGAGTTATAGAGGCTATAGCTGTGGACCCTGAGGGGGCACAGTTTCTAGCAGCTGGTCTCTCTACTGAGGTAGTGGAAACTATCCTCCATTCCAGAGTTCCCTTAACGAGGAGGTCGTATGACAGTAAACAGCACCAATTAGACCCAGATAGCTGCCCGGTGGGTTCAGTGCTGGAGTTCCTGCAGGAACAGTTTGCCACAGGGTTGGCTCCTTCAACCCTGAAGGGTTACGTGTCCACTATCGCGGCTTATTGACTTGCGGGGTAGTCGCTGAGTAAACATTCCTTGGTGACACGTTTCCTGCGTGGCAACCAGAGGCTGAGGCCCGGGACGCGACTCAGAGTGCCTGTGTGCGACTTTGCCGTTGTGCTGGCGGCTCTGTATGAGCCCCCCTTCTAGCCCTTGGCCAAGGTGGCCCTTAGGTACCTGTCTTGTAAGACTGCTTTTCTTTTGGTTATATCCTCCCTAAAGAGGGTTGGGGACCTACAGGCTCTTTCTGTAGCCCCGTCTCTCCTGGAGTTTACACCTGGCATGGCCAGTGCCTTCCTTTACCCTAAACCAGGGTACATACCTATGGTGCCTGCGGTTCCCCCACGACCTGTTGTGCTGCCTTCTACCCTCCTGCCTTTCCAGCCCCTGACCAGGAGAAGCAAAACCGAATGTGTCCAGTGCGAGCACGACACGTATGGCCACAGGTCGAGTCCGTGGAAGAAGTCAGAGCAGCTGTTTGTCTGCTATGGCCCCTATAGGAAAGGTTTTCCTGCCAACAAGCAGAATCTCAAAAAAGTGGATTGTGGATTCTATCTCTTCCTCTTATGAGTCCTCTGGTGTCCCCGCTCCTTTTGGGGTCAAGGCTCACTCCACTCGGAGTGTGGCGGCCTCTACAGCCTGGTCCGCTGGAGTCCCACTCCAGGACATTTGCAACGCTGCGAGCTGGTCCACCCCGCTGACCTTCGTCAGGTTTTATTACCTTGACCTTAGAGCCACTCCCAGCTCCTCTGTCCTGTGTTCTGGTTGTGCTCACACACACTAGGCAAGGGCTGGTCAGTGTGGCGTGATTGGACACTCGTTCCCAAAGCGTTGTGACACAGCCCGAAAGGGAACGTGTTTAGGTTACGTATGTGGGAACCAAGGTTACATACATAAGCTAGAGACATTCTGGAGCCTCTCAAACTGTGACCTGTTTGTCAGGTGCATGATTTCACTAACTTAAGGAACATCAACTTTCAATCAAAGTGTGTTTTTTCAGCCAGACAGGCCATACGATATTCACTGAGATGACATTTTCCCATTCTGATGTTTAAGCATTTAATGAAACGGTTGACGACCTTTATTTGTTGGCCTGTTTGCATAAAAGCAGAATGAGCACAGCAGTCCTTTTAAAGAGAGTGTGAGTGCGATTGGTTTACAATTATGTGGTTTCATAATAAGAACTTATGACATGCTACATTGATTGCCGAACAGTGAACAGAAAATTCTTTGTCGTTGAGACATGCATTTTTTTGAATATGTTGGAATTGCAGTCTGTCAACCAAAAATCATAATGTGCTTTACAGAGCAGAGATACAATATATTAACAAAACTTTGTAGACACCTACTGTAATCATAAGATCCATATGTGCCGCCACTTTTCTGAGAAGGTTCTCCACTATATTTTAAAGTGTAACTGTGGAGATTTGTGCTCATTCAGCCACAACGTCTTTAATAAAGTCAAGTATTGATGTTAGGTGAAGAGTCCTGGGGTGCAGTTGGTCTTCCAATTCATTCCAAAGGTGTGAGGGATGGGGTCAGAGCTAAATACCCCCTGTAATCCAACCCATGTAAATTACAGTATATCCTCATGAAACTTACTTTGTACATAAGAGCACTTTGAAACAGGTTTGGATATCATAGTTTCAGTGAAAGGAAAACTTAATGCTTCTAAAACCACATCATATACAATTGTATACCTCAACTTTGTGGAAAATTCAGAAAGCACCTCAATTGGCTGGAAAATTCAGGTGTCCCAATAATTTTGTCAATATAGTTCATATACTTCAAAGTATTTTTAGAATGTTATAAATTATAAAGACTTTAGTCAATATGTACTATACTGGCAAATGTATATAGACACCTGCCCAATTGTAGCTATTTGTGCTTGCTGAACATCCCATTTCAGATTTAGTCCCCCCACTTTGCTATTTTAATAATCTCCATTCCTTTAGTAAGGCTTTTTACTAAAATGTGGTCATAGCTGTGGGGATGTCTTGCATATTCTCCCACAAGTGCTCTGAAGTTTTTTTTTTTTTTTTATAGAAATGTTCAATGGGGTTTAGGTTTTTCCACACTATATAAATCACATCTTTATAGACCACTCTTTGTGCATAGGGGCATTTTCATCCCGAAAAATATTAAAGCTGGATCACCTAATTCAAGTGAATGGGAATCTTAATGCTATAACATACATACATACATACATATACATAACATATTCTTGAAAATTGTAAGCCTCCAATTTTGTTTCAGCAATTTAGTCCACATATGGGTGTAGCCACATAGTGTTAAAAAGCTTTCTATAAGTTGCCTTTTGAACTTTTTAAGATGAGTGAACTTTGCATCTAGAGAAAAAAAGATTAACTTGTATGTCAACTGTCACTCCCTTTCAATGACATCTCTTACTATTTCACGGCAGAAAGCAGTCATAATTATATGCAGTTCAAAGATTTTTTGGAATTTTTTGTGCAAAATTAGAAGCATAAATGGAGTGGAAGAATCAGACAAGCTGTTCCATTTGCATTTAATGAGGTGCAAAAGTCCATGGTCAGGGTCACCCGCAATTTGGAAAATGCATCATTACAATAGATACCAGTTTTCATTTGGTACTTTTGGCTTGCTTTCTATTTTAGGACCAAGAAACTCATCTAATTGGAAAAAAATGCATGGCAGCACACTCCTATTTTCAAGTTCTTCTATTATAAATAATAGTACTAATCAGCCTGAAACAATTCACTTATTTCTTTCAAATAAAGCATTTTTTTTTTTAAAGAACAAATGTCATTTTAACTCTGAGGTTATTGTAAAAGCATGTTAAAATATTTGTATATATCAGTAACACATGTGAACAGATATCCTTTATCTCAAGCGTTTCTTTGTTCCTTTTTTTATTTAAATCAACTATGCTACTGAGCTTGAAAACATCATTCAATCTCAAACAAGTTAAAAAATTTACCATTATTTAGAATCCAACATGCTACCTTGCCAAATATATTAGCTACTGCAATTGATGATTCTGTAACTTGGCATTAGCAGAGAGGGTCCTCAATAGATAGACTTTGCAGAGGGTTTCGAGACTGGCTTGTCCCTATCTCCAACCTCACCTGCTTGGTCTAGCTCTCGCTCGCAGGCTTTGGAAGCACACCTTTCGCCAGTTTCTTCTCCCTATGACGAGTGCACGCAGCTCCACCTCTCTTCCTCTGGGGGGCTCTGGGGGTGCTGGACTCTGCGATACCGAGGTTGAGCAGTGAATGGAGGTTGTGACCCGCGCTGTTGCCAAGCTCGACATAGCTTGGCCGGCTCATAAGCAGAAAGTCCCTCCATCCGCCAAGCTGGACGAGTGCTTTCTGACACCGGTGTCGCAACCTCCACGTCGGGGTCTCTCTTTCTTTCCTGACCTGCACACTGAGGTTTTGAGGTCCTGGGCGAAGCCTTTTTCAGCCTGCCCCTTTAGCCCCAAATCGAAGTTATACTTATACATCATGGGGCTGAAAGAACAGGTGTATGGAACGATGAGGTATGGAACCCTTTGTAATACGTCGGCGCTTGTGGGGAAGGCAAATGCCTCAGCCGGTCAATCCGCTGCTTCCCTGCACACTATGGTGGTGTTGCAGGCATATCAGGCTGACTTGCTGCAGGAGCTAAATGTGGGGGGTGCTTCGGACGAAGCTCAGCGGGCGCAGCCCCAAGATCAAATGAGCACCTCTCATCAGGAGGCACAAAAACGTGTCATGCACTCCCCCTGTCATTCTGCACCGCACTCTGGGTCGAAGCCCCAGGAAGTGACAGATCGGAGGACTGTCATTTTCAATAAGAGGGCTTCAACCAAAAAGTCCTGACAGGACGTTCTGTGGATCTGTGCCTCTGAATATGTTTCAGGGCACGGCCAGCTCCAGCGAGCATCCTCTTCGGTTTCCACTCGGTCTTGTAGTAGTCCAGAAGAACTCGCCGCCTCCTTGGAGGCTCCTAGGTCTGTATCAGGGTGCTGCCCCCTGCCTCTAGGCACACCAGAGGTCAGTCTCAAGAGACTGATACACTTAAGAGACTACCTGGCAGCCTGGAAAGATTTGGGTCCTGCACACTGTAGAGCAAGGCTATTCGATTCAATTTGGGTCTTTTCCGCCCCTCTTTGATGGGGTCCTTTCCACTCTGGTGGGAACTGAGCAGGCTCTGGTCATGGAACAGAAAGTAAGTACTCTCCTGAGAATGGAGGCCATCGAGTTGGTCCCTCCATCAGAACAAGAATCCTGGTTCTACTGACAGCACTTCATACTTAACAAAAAGGACGGTGTGTTGTGTCCTATTCTGGATCAACATCAGCTGAACCACTCACTCATGAGACTCAGGTTTAGGATGCTGACCCTCAAGCAGGTCGTGTTTCAGATCAGATTCGAGGACAGTTTGTCACGGTAGACCTAAAGGATGCATACTTCCATGTATCTAGCCTTCCTTCTGACAGGAAGTTCCTGAGGTTCACTTTCTGGGCCAAAGCTTACCAGTATCAGGTTCTTCCGTTTGGCCTTGCCCTTTCACCCCTCACCTTCCCAAAGTGTGTCAATGCAGCTCTGGTCTCCCTGAGACTTCATGGCATCCGCATCCTCAACTATATCAACAACTGGTTGATATTAGCTCCATCAGAGCAGTTAGTGTCCGGCATCGAGATGTTGTTCTCACTCACATGAAGGCTTCGGGGTCATATGGGATCTTAGCATCATATGGTATTCGACCACTATGCGCGTGCAGCTTTCCTCTGCCTGAAAAGGACAGCCTCTCATGTCAAGCAGATCCAGAAACTGCTAGGACACCTCAGAGATCACTACCTCGGTGGTCTCATACATCAACCATCAGGGAGGTCACTCCTCTCAGTGAGAGCAGCTTACATCGGTTGAACAAAGTAGCAGACACCCTGTCGAGGCAGGAGTTGAGACCCGGGGAATGGCGGCTCCACCCTCTCGTGGTGGAGCAGATTTGGGAGAGATTCAGCAAAGCCCAGGGGGATCTGTTTGCGTCTCAAGAGACGTCACACCGTCCTCTCTTGTTCTCCCTTACTCTGTACACATCTGTATGCCTTCCCGCTCATCACGCTGCTTCCCGAAGTTCTGGAGAGAGTTAGACAGGACGGAGTTTGTCTCTTCCTGGTGGCTCCAAGGTGGCTGTTGCCCCTGCACAGCTCCGATATTCTGGCCTATCCACTGAGCTGGTAAGACCATTCTTCACTCCAGAGATCCCTCCACGAGTAGGTCATATGCTGCCAGATGGTGTCTGTTCTGCTCGTGGTGCGATCACCACTAGCTGAATCCAGTCCACTGTCCGGTGGGCTCAGCGCTGGATTTTCTCCAAGGTCTGTTGGCGAAAGGTTTGGCTCCGTCCACCCTGAAAGTCTACGCAGCCGCCATTTTGGCGTATCATGTGCCCTTAGCGGGGCAGACTCTGGGCAGAGACCCTCTTGTGACGCGTTTACTTCGCGGCATCTGGAGGCTGAGGCCCCCAGTGCGATCTAGAGTGCCTGGATGGGGCCTGCCCATCATTTTCGTGGCTCTCTTTAAGCCTTCCTTTGAGCCTCCAGCTAAGGCATCTTGGAGGCATCTCTCTATCAAGACTACGTTCTTATTGGCCATTTGCTCTCTTAAGAGAGTAGAAGATCTACAGGCCCTTTCTGTGGCCCCCTCCTTCCTATAGTTTACTCCAGGTATCTCCAGTGTCTTTTTGTACCCCAGGACGTTTAACACAGACCCTAAGCAGATGGATCATTGATACCATCGCATCATCATATGAGTTCTCTGGACTCCCCGCTCCATTTGGGGTCAGAGCTCACTCCACCCGGAGTGTGGCTGCCTCAAAGGCTTGGTCCTCTGGAATACCCTTCCAAGACATTTGCAACGCTGTGGGCTGATCCACCCCGCTGATCTTCATTCGGTTCTACAACCTGGACCGCAGTGCCACTCCTGGCCCCTCTGTCCTTTGACCTAGCTGTGCTTATACACACTAGTCAGGAACTGGTCAGTCTGGCGTGATTTGACACTCGTTCCCAAAGCGTTTCAATGCAGCTTGAGTTCCTAAAAGGGAACGTCTCTAGGTTACGTATGTAACCCTAGTTCCCTGAGGGAATGAGAAGCTGCATCTCTAAGCCACACTGCCGGCATCCCTGCAGCGCTTCCTTCTCCCTTACAGAAGCTGGCGCTCGCCTCGCTCCATGTGTGTTTTATACTTCCTGGTTGTGACGTCACCCCGCCGGTGACGGCCAGAGTCCATTTTTTGACTGATTACACACATTATTCCCTCAGGGACCTAGGGACCTCAGGGACCTAGGGTTACATATGTAACAGAGACGTTTTGTCCCTTGAGAAGATATAATACATTTGCATTTGCAGCATTTAGCAGACACCCTTGTCCAGAGCAACGTACAAACAAATAAAACGGTTGCTGAAATGTTTTGTGAGATACTGTGTATATATATCATATATACATCATTTCATCTACAACTGCAGACCCAGGCTTCTTTGGCAATGGTATTAGGAAAGGGTTCTTTCCATCTACAAGCACTTCATTAATTCTGTCTGAAGTGACAAGGGTTTTATTGTTGGGTGTAGTCAACTGAAGGTTACTCAGTATATTGTGTAAAATACTTGCAGAATAATGACAGAAAAAATCACTAGGCAATCAATCAACTTTTGTCTTTTCACACAAATGCCTGTCTTCTGTTTAATGGAAATGCAACAATAGTGTCCTTGCAAAGAGGTCTCAATGGGATAGATAAATAAAGACCATTTACTTTGTGACTTAGCATGACTTAGTTCATCACTTCTCTGTCACTTTGAATTATTTTGTTGATTATATATATTGTCTTATTTTCTGGCATGCTGTCTCTATTAGCAGCTTTACCAATTCTAAGCATGCTTTTATTTTTTCTGCCTTTATGCATTTCATTTAGATTATAATTTTTCCCTTAAAATTTAATTTCTCATTTGCTCAATGAGAGGCCAGATTATTATCCCTGCCTAAGTTTTTCAGCAACTAGACTCAATCATTATCTCACAGCAGTGTAGAAACTAATGTTTTTTGACAAAAAAGTTATATGTTTGAATAAGCTGACAAGATCAGTTGACAGTGAGACTTATTGCAGCATATTGCAGCTTGTATTAAAATAAGCAATTGGGCGGGGAGGCGAACCTAGATTTTAACATATGATGTAGGTTTGAAAATGTGACAGTTTCTATCCTTGCTGCCAACCTAGTTTTATGTGCATGTAAATGAAAATTGCATGAATCAAATGTAGAGCTGTTGGGATAAAATTTTACTAGGAATGTCTTAGACAAAACGGCTTATGATCCTGCATATAAAATGATTTGATTAGTGTAAAGCCATACAGTCTTAATAAAACTAATAAAAAGACAACCCATGCAACAACTATACTTTGAAAAAAACACCATAGTGTATTATGCACATACGGCTCATTTCATTTTTTGTTCTTTTTTCATTTTTTGTTCTTTTACCTTCCAGTATACAGTACAGTATACAGGGAAACAAAATGTTCTCACAATAACAATTTGCTACATAAGACAACAACAAAATTACAAAAAACTAACAAGGACACTTTAAAAGTGCATGTGAGCACCATTTAGTGCAAAACAAAGACAGTGAGAAGATTACACTGTAGTTAAAGTTACACTGCAGAAATGAGCAGTCATTTGTGCAAAACAGCAATTTTGTGCAAATAGTTAGCATGTTCATTTGTGTGCATGTGAGTGCATGTGAGAGAGAGAGTGTGTGTGTGTGTGTTTCTACTACTGTAGAAAAAAAACCCCAATAATGTTTACCTGATTTGCCCTATTGCAGTACAGACATCTCAAATTATTATTAGTCACAGACCAATAAATAATGTTGACTGAGGTAATAGTCTATTTATGATGTCTCCCATAAAATATTTAATCCAGATGTGACGCATATTCACTGAAAGATGAGTCTTGCTGAATACAGAATAAAAAGATTGGGACACTTTCATCATATCCAATATTCAGCGGTCACTGTGCTTCTGTGTTAAGTTTAATTTGAGTCAAGTTATGTCTCATCTACCACAGTAACTGAAAACTATATGATTTGTAACATTTCCAATACATGGTTTAGTCTACAAGCTCCTCATTTTCTCTTCCCACCTCCAAAAAACATGCCAGTACATGAAATGGTGACTCTAAGTTGCCCCTAAATTTACTGAAAAGAAAAAGGATGTAAAATAATTTTTTACAAATTTTAATGTATAACACTTGGTATACATTTTCATTTGGTTTGACACGGAGACAAACAATATACATAATATTGCAATATCGTATTATCCGCCAAATAAGATTGAAGCACACAATCTATAAAATAGTCATATGGTTGAATATTCTGCAAGGAAACATCAACTGTTCACTATAGTATTTTGATGAGATAATTCATTATTGTTTGTGTAACCTCCTGCTCAGGTTAATGTAAATAATACCTAATTTAAGTATTAAGAAATTAAAGCTGGGCTAGTATCAGAAGCTCTAGATACAACTATGGAGCCTGAAATAGTAAACGGTCATCAGAGAACAGACAACACAAAACAGGTGAATTTGAAAAAATGTATTATACAAAATAAATGGCAGTTATTTACATTCCCTGCCTACCTAAGAAGGCTTCCTGAGTGCACAGCGCACAATAAACTCAAAAATAAAAACTCAAATGAAGAAAGAGTCCATGGAAGTTGTTGATGTGTGTGTGTGTTTTGTAGAGTATGTTCTTTTCACTACCCGGGTAGGTTTACGTATGTTCTTATCTGTATCACAAATGGAGGCACAGGATGATGCTGGTTCCAAAGATGCCACGGCTGGCCACACCGGGCTCTTGATCCGTTCACTTCTGCGGTTGGCTCGCCACTGACCGCAAGGGTCAGATTCAGATGGTCTATCCCTTTCTAAAAACCAATCTATACACACAGTACAGAATGCATTAATTACAATTGCCTCATTTCTGTTCAAATCTAATCAAATTTTCTCCATTCAAATGTCAAATCAAATATAACCAGCTGTAAAGGTTATAAATACTCTAATCATTGTGCAAATGAATAGGCACACATCACACCACATAACATAAGTCAGTTCCAATGAACAACAATCATCATGTATTTCCATCTTACAGTACAAAAATAAATCATAGGATTTCAGAAACCTATTTCTGAAACCAGATATTTAGGGGTTTTTTTTACTTTTTAAATCTGTTTTTGCATCTTAATAACATTTTAACTATCACATTTTAACATATTTATTCTTTTTAATGGCTAAGACAAACTTCTGCTCCTCATATACATATCAAACGTATATTCACAATTCTTCTTTTTCTTTCGGCTGCTCCCATTAGGGGTCGCCACAGCGGATCATCCGTCTCCATACCACCCTGTCCTCTACATCTGCCTCTTTTACACCAACTACCTGCATGTCTTCTCTCACCACATCCATGAACCTCCTTCTTGGTCTACCTCTTTTCCTCCTACCTGGTGGCTCCATCCTCAGCATTCTCCTACCAATATACCCCATGTCCCTCCTCTGCACATGTCCAAACCATCTCAATCTCGCCTCCCTCACCTTGTCACCAAAACGTCCAACATGCGCTGTCCCTCTAATAAACTCATTTTTAATCTTGTCCATCCTCGTCACTCCCAACGAAAACCTTAACATCTTCAGCTCTGCTACCTCCAGCTCCGCCTCCTGCCTTTTACTCAATGCCACTGTCTCTAAACCATACAACATCGCAGGTCTCACCACAGCCCTATAAACTTTTCCTTTCATTCTTGCAGATACTCTACTATCACAAATCACTCCTGTCACTCTTCTCCACCCACTCCACCCTGCCTGCACTCTTTTCTTTACTTCCCTAACACACTCTCCATTACTTTGCACTGTTGACCCCAGGTACCTGAACTCCTCCACCTTCTCCACCTCTTCTCCCTGCAACCGCACCACTCCACTGCCCTCCCTCTCATTCACACACATGTACTCTGTCTTACTCCTACTGACTTTCATTCCCCTTCTCTCCAGCGCGTACCTCCACCTCTCCAGGCTCTTCTCAACCTGCTCACTACTCTCACCACAAATCACAATATCATCCGCAAACATCATAGTCCAGGGAGACTCCTGTCTGACCTCGTCCGTCAACCTGTCCATCACCACTGCAAACAGGAAAGGGCTCAGGGCCGATCCTTGATGCAGTCCAACCTTCACCTTGAACCAGTCTGTCGTGCCTACTGCACACTTCACTGCTGTCACACTGTCCTGATACATGTCCTGCACCACTCTCACATACTTCTCTGACACACCTGACTTCCTCATACAATACCACAACTCCTCTCTTGGCACCCTGTCGTACGCTTTCTCTAAATCCACAAATACACAATGCAGCTCCTTCTGTCCTTCTCTATACTCCTCCATCAACGTTCTCAAAGCAAATAAGGCATCTGTGGTGCTCTTCCTCGGCATGAAACCATACTGTTGCTCACAGAGGGTCACCTCTTCTCTCAGCCTGGCTTCCACTACTCTTTCCCATAACTTCATGGTGTGACTGATCAACTTAATTCCCCTGTAGTTACTGCAGGTCTGCACATCTCCCTTATGCTTAAAGATCGGTACCAGCACACTCCTTCTCCATTCCTCAGGCATCCTCTCACCATCCAAAATCTTGTTAAACAATCTGGTTAAAAACTCCACTGCCATCTCTCCTAAACATCTCCATGCTTCTACCGGTATGTCATCTGGTCCAACCGACTTTCCACTCTTCATCCTCTTAATCGCTGCTCTCACTTCCTCCTTACTAATCCTATCCACTTCCTGCTTTACTAACTCCACATCATCCAACCTTCTCTCTCTCTCATTTTCCTCGTTCATCAGCTGCTCAAAATACTCCCTCCATCTTCTCAACACACTCTCCTCACTAGTCAACACATTTCCATCTCCATCCTTTATTGCTCTAACTTGCAACACATCCTTCCCAGCTCGATCTCTCTGCCTGGCCAATCGGTATAAATCCTTTTCTCCTTCCTTAGTGTTCAACCTCTCATACAGCCCCTTGTATGCCTTTTCCTTGGCTTTCGCCACATCCCTCTTTACCTGCTGCCGCATCTCCTTGTACTCCTGCCTACTTTTCTCATCACCCTGTCGATCCCACTTCTGTTTTGTTAACCTCTTTCCCCTTATGCTCTCCTGCACTTCCTCATTCCACCACCACGTCTCTTTCTCTTCCTTTCTATTTCCAGATGTCATACCAAGTATCTTTCTAGCTGCCTCCCTCATCACTCCTGCAGTAGTTTCCCAATCATCCAGCACCTTTTCACCCCCACAAAGCCCCTGTCTGACCTCTTCCCTGAACCTCACACTACAGTCTTCCTCCTTCAGTTTCCACCATCTTATTCTTCTTTCAGTCCTCACTCTCCTCCTCTTCTTCTTCGCCTCCAAAACCATCCTACAGACCACCATCCGATGCTGTCTAGCTACACTGTCCCCAGCCAACACCTTACAGTCTCTAATCTCTTTCAGGTTGCATCTCCTACATAGAACATAGTCCACCTGTGTGCACCTTCCTCCACTCTTATAGGTCACCCTATGATCCTCCTTCTTCTTAAAATATGTATTCACCACTGCCATTTCCATACTTTTAGCAAAATCTACCACCATCTGCTCTTCCACATTTCTCTCCTTTAGGCCATACCTACCCATCACCTCCTCATCACCTCTGTTCCCTTCACCTACATGCCCATTAAAGTCTGCCCCAATCACCAATCTTTCATTTCTAGGTACACCATCTACCACTTCATCTAATTCACTCCAGAATCTTTCCTTCTCCTCCATCTCACAGCCGACTTGTGGAGCATAGGCACTGATGACATTTATCATCATCCCTTCAACTTCCACCTTCACGATCAACACCCTATCAGAAACTCTCTTCACCTCCACTACACTCTTACTGTACTCTTCCTTCAGAATCACCCCTACACCATTTCTCTTTCCATCCACACCATAATAGAACAGTTTAAACCCACCTCCAATGCTCCTGGCCTTACTCCCTTTCCACTTGGTTTCCTGAACACACAACATATCTACCTTTCTTCTCTCCATCATATCAGCTAACTCTCTCCCTTTACCAGTCATAGTGCCAACATTTAAAGTACCAACCCGAACCTCCACTCTCCTACACTTCTCCTTTCCCTGCCGTCTCTGTAGACGTCTTCCTCCTCTCCTTCTCCTCCTTCGGCCAACAGTAGCCCAATTTCCACCGGTACCCTGTTGGCTAACGATACCTGTGGCGGTCGTTGTTAACCCGGGCCTCGACCGATCCGGTATGAAATTCTTAATCGTGACCCGCATATTTGATTTGGCACATGTTTTACGCTGGATGCCCTTCCTAACGCAACCCTCCCCATTTATCCGGGCTTGGGACCGGCACTAAGAGTGCACTGGCTTGTGCAACCCTAATGGCTGGGTTAAACATGTATATTCACAATTAAATTAACTAAATCACCCTTATTTTAAATATAGGTATATTAACTTTTAAGTCAACAAGTCAACAAAACAGTATGATGGCACCTTTAGCGGTGTAAACACTATTAAAGATCTGCTACAGTGGTGTCTAGCTTAGCTGAGCTAGCATAACAAACCAAATAGAACTTGCATTTAACGTTTAAAATTAGCATGCAGCTAGCGCGATTAGCGATCTTTTATGAGCATCTTAAACAACATAAAACAATCTGAATCTGTGTCTATATGGTATCAAACAGCAAGAATCAGGTTCATAACTCCGATTGGTTTTAAAAGAACAGTATTTTACACCTTAATTAAGCTTGCACAATCAGCATAACACTCATTAGCATTACCATCCTTACCGGAGGTATCTTGAGAAGCTCACTGTCATGCGGCTTAACTCTCTCTTACACAGCTTTTAACCTAATGGACACACAATATTTTAATATATGGTACAAGATTTTTCTTTTAATTTCTGTCCTTTAAAGAATATTTTTCATACCAGTCCTCGTTTGCTTTTTAGCAACTTCTTCACCGGAAGAAAAGCGTGTGTGTTTTTTAAGTGAATTACCTGGGGTGTATAGGCCACCCGCAGGCAGAGTAGAGAGTTGCACTCCAGTAACCTTAGGTGGGTTACATTTGAGTTTTGTATCTTTCATAAGTGCTTAAATTGAGGGGGGGCTGGGGAGATCCAGGATCTGCAAAGGCACAAGGAACCCCCATAAAAAGTAAAAAATAGACTTAGGGGAGTCCCCAAGATTATTTTAGTAAAAAATATATGAATTACACAACTGGGGACCCCCATAAGACTTGACTCAATTCGAGCACTGTCTTTCATGATACACAAATGCACACAGGATTTTTTTCACAGGACTTCCAAGTGACCAAGCATGTGCAAATTATCTGATGGTGTTCCATTTTTATTATCGTAGCTGCTTATAGACATCAACTGCATGTTACAGAGATTGATTTTAATTTTACTAACAGTGGAATGCTCCTCATTCTTTATGTGTATGATTAATTTACTTTTATCATTTGGAAGCTAGAAGTACGTTGGCTGTGAGCTTCTTATTTATTCATTTACCAGACTTGGATTTTTCTTTCATAAATTTTCATGAAGTTTTCTTTTACTTTAAAATTTAGTCATGTCACTGTAACACTGTCTTCCCAGATATTAATACTTGCCTGCGAGTTTATAATTTTCTTTGTCGTACTTTATAGTTTGTATAAAACACTCAAGATATTCTGAGCTATAAGAATGTCACTTGGTACCTCAGGCTAAAATATAAAAAATATACAAGTAAAGTAAGTGAAACTGTCATAAAGTAAGTAAAACTTGTTGGAAAATGAAACACATCTAATAGTTAGATAAAGACATTCACATGGCTATACGGGGAAATGTTTTTGTATTCAATTATAGCTTCAAGCTTGTATGAGGAAAATGAGAGAGAGAGAGAGAGAGAGAGAGAGAGAGAGAGAGAGAGAGAGAGAGAGAGAGAGAGAAGGTTGGATAGTGTGGAGATGGTAAAGCAGGAAGTGGATAGGATTAGTAAGGAGGAAGTGAGAGCAGCGATTAAGAGGATGAAGAGTAGAAAGTCAGTTGGACCAGATGACATACCAGTAGAAGCATGGAGATGTTTAGGAGAGGTGGCAGTGGAGTTTTTAACCAGAATGTTTAACAAGAGTTTGGATGGTGAGAGGATGCCTGAGGAATGGAGTGTGCTGGTACTGGTTTTTAAGAATGAGGGAGATGTGCAGACATGCAGTAACTACAGGGGAATAAAGTCACACCATGAAGTTATGGGAAAGAGTAGTGAAGTCAGACTGAGAGAGGAGGTGACCTTCTGTGGGCAACAGTATGGTTTCATGCTGAGGAAGAGCACCACAGACACATTATTTGCTTTGAGAATGTTGATGGAGAAGTATAGAGAAGGTCAGAAGAAGTTTCATTGTGTATGTGGATTTAGAGGAAGCGTATGACAGGATGCCGAGAGAGGAGTTGTGGTATTGTATGAGGAAGTCAAATGTGTCAGAGAAGTATTTGAGGGTGGTGCAGGACATATATCAGGACAGTGTGACAGCAGTGAAGTGTGCAGTAGGAATGAGAGACTGGTCAAAGGTGGAGGTTGGACTGCAATAAGGATTTATGGCCCTTTCCTGTTAGCAGTGGTGATGGACAGGTTGACGGACGAGGTAAGACAGGAGTCTACATGGACTATGATGTTTGGGGATGATATTGTGATTTTGTGGTGAGAGTATTGAGCAGGTTGAGAAGAGCCTGAAGAGGTGGAGGTACACGCTGGAGAGAAGGGGAATGAAAGTCAGTAGGAGTAAGACAGTACATGTGTGTGAATGAGAGGGAGGGCAGTGGAGTGGTGCAGTTGCAGGGAGAAGAGGTGGTGAAGGTGGAGGAGTTCAGGTACCTGGGATCAACTGTGCAAAGTAATGGAGAGTGTGAGAAGTGAAGAAAAGGAGAAGTGGAGAAGAGTGGCAGGAGTGATTTGTGATAGTAGGGTATCTGCAAGAGTGAAAGGAAAAGTTTATAAGACTATGGTGAGACCTGATATGTTGTATGGTTTAGAGACAGTGGCATTGACTAAAAGACAGGAGGTGGAGCTGGAGGTGGCAGAGCTGAAGATTCTGAGATTTTCATTGGGAGTGACATGGATGGACAGGATTAGAAATGAGTTTATTATAGGGACAGCGCATGTAGGACGTGTTAGGGACAAAGTGAGAGAGGCCCGATTGAGATGGTTTGGACATGTGCAGAGGAGTGACATGGGGTATATCGGTAGGAGAATGCTGAGAATGGAGCCACCAGGAAGAAGGAAAAGAGGAAGGCCAAAGGGGAGGTTAATGGATGCTTTGAAGGAAGACTTGCTGGTAGTTGGTTTGAACAAGGCAGTTGTAGAGGACAGAGTAGTATGGAGACAGATGATCCGCTGTGGCGATCCTTAATGGAAGCAGCCAAAAGAAGAAGAAGAACAATTTCAAGCAAAGTTTATTTTACACACACTTTTAAAAAAAATTTAATAATCATGGGACTCTCACACAAATAGGTATTTTAAATCAGTATTAATTATGGTAATGACAAGGATTATATCATAACAGAAAGCTGCAACCAGAAAAACTCTTTTAAACAGCAATGCTTGATACAGCCTTAAAGTGGCCTTACAAATTGATTAATGTAGAGGTTTGGTGATTTGGTTTAGTGACAAGACTAAGGGATGTAAACAATTTTAAGAAATGTTCTTGTTAGCTTAAGATGACCTGATATATGTGAGACACAAGAATTAATTTAAGTACATGCTTGCCAAGACTCCTATTACCCAAGAACATTGTGTTACTCACAAGAGATCAGATCAAAGTGTCAACCTAATGACTGCCATTAGCAAGGGGTTAGTGTTTTGTTTGCCTCAGGGGAAAATGGGTTAAGAAGTAGTTAATTGGATCATTTAGATAGTGCTGATATCAAAGAGTGAGTAGAAGTCTAGAAAAGCTAATTTTATGCATGAATAGGATTATTTTTCCTCCTCAGTAAGCAGTAGAGTCCCAAAGTTTCTTTGGCCTGCGACCTACTTCACACAACTGGGGTGGCTTAAAAAGAAAAAACAGACATGCAATCATTTAAAACTGGTTATTTAGGTAAAATCATATGTTTATAGACATATATTTGAACTGCGCATGATGGGTGGGTGGGGGGATGGATGGATGGATCATGGAATAAGCACTGAGGTGTAGAAATGGGGGAAAAAATTAACTCAAAAAAAACAAACAAACAAAGGTTTGCAGATTTTAATTTGTAAATCAATAAGAGCATGCTGAATGAACCATATTACGGCACTGCGGCACACAGCCCTAAGGATCGATACACACCGGCACAAAATTGCATTAGCTTGAGAAAATAAATAAAAGGATTAAAGCATGTATAATCTTATTAAACCAAAGTAACGGTTTGCCTCAACACTGGCTTAGGAGCCTTCAACACAGTGAAAAGCTGCAAAAGATTGCTTTGGCTGCAGTGTTCAAGGTACAACTGGTACGTGAGAGGGCATTAAAGTAATAGTATGTGAGAGGGCATTAAAGCGCTTCATCATATTACAGAAAAAAAATACAAATCAGCTTATATTGTTTTTTGGTGATGTAGAAATCATATCAATGTCAAATATCAATATGCACAGTATTAGTTGCACTGTACACAGTACACAATAGATTTTTAATGTAATACAGTGGTACCTCGACATACGAGTTTAATTTGTTCCGTAACCTTGCTCATATGTCAATTTGCTCGTATTTCAAAGCAAATTTCCCCATTGAAATTAATTGAAATGCCATTAATCCGTTCCAGCCCCCAAAATGCCACCCCAGTTGTTTTTGTTACGTGTTTTTGAATAAGAAAAATGTATTTATAAATGACAAATATTGTATAAAAACATAATAAAAGATAATGTAAAGAAATAAACCGGTTAAGCGTAGTACATATCATTGAAGTACTACGCCGGTACTGCCTCGCCAAGTCAGTCACTCGCACACCTTGCTCATGTTTTCCTATGATTTCACGCTTTAATTCAATAGACATCACCTTCTTCTGAGCACTTACCTTTCCACTCACTTTCTTCGGACCCATGGTTATAAAAAGAAATGTGATAAAGTACTGTAAATGTACAAAAAGCACAAAACACGAGCACAACTTATCAAAGATGCTTCGACAGCGAGGCAAACAAGCACACTGACTGAGGCCGGTGTTGCTGATTCATCGCGAGATTCGTCACAGCCACATGTTAGTGCGCACGCACATTCAGACCTTTGTTTGTGTGCGTGTGTATCGAGACGAATCAGCAACACTGACTGAGGCATCTTTAGCTCGTACCTCAAATTTTTGCCCGCGTAACAAAGCAAAAAAATCGACCGAGTGACCGCTCGTATCTCAAAAAACTCGTATGTTAGGGCACTCGTATGTCAAGGTACCACTGTATATTACATAGCAACCTAATTAGGTACAATATAGATAATACTAATTAGTTTGGCTGAATTGGAATATATTGATATCAGTTAATATGATATCAGTCAATTATAGAAGAATCCACATTTGAATGCTTCCCAATGGCTAATGAAAATTAGAACTGGGTATAAATCAATTAATTTCACCACTTAAGTTATTAATCTTCCAAATCAAATCAAATCAAATTTTATTCGTCACATACACATACATACATAGTACGACATGCAGTGAAATGCTTTATACGACTGACCGGCATGAGGGAATAGGGTGGGGGAAGAAATAAATCAAGGGAAAAAGAAGGCAGATAAATAAAACCAATAAACTATGTAAAATATAAAATATATAAAGATAAAGATATATATATATATATATATATATATATATATATATATATATATATAGGAAAAAATAGGAGAATTGTATATACAGGGTATGCTGTTATACAGGGTATGCTTATGATACAGTAAACAGTAATCACTTAAGGTGGTTGATGTGATTGTCTTTAAAGTGAACGTGTGCGGTATGGTGTGGTATAAAGTGCACTGTGCTGTGCAAGTCCACAGTTAAAGTGACTGTCCAGGGTTTAAAGTGTTGTAGAAAAAAAATAAAAATAAAAATATATGCAGAAGTGTGATGATGGAGAGAGAGTGACCAGCTTTTAGATCTCCTGGTTTAAACTCCTAATGGCCTGCGGGAAGAAGCTCCTCCTCATTCTCTCTGTGTTCGCTTGCAGGGAGCGGAAGCGTTTCCCTGAACGCAACAAAGAAAAGAGTCCATTGTTGGGATGGCTGAGGTCCTTCATAATCTTCCTTTCTCTGGTCCGGCACCGCGTGCTGTAGATGTCCTGCAGGTTAGGGAGCTCAGTGTGGATGGTACGTTCAGCTGAACGCACCACCCTCTGGAGGGCTCGCCTGTCCTGCATGGTGCTGTTCCCGAACCAGGAAGTGATGCTACCCGTCAGAACGCTCTCAATGGTGCAGGTGTAGAAGGTCTTTAGCACCTGAGAGGGTAGTTTAAAGTCCCTTAAGCGTCTTAGATGGTACAGACGCTGCCGGGCCTTCTTCACCAGGGTGTTGGTATGACAGGACCAAGACAGGTCCTATGTGATGTGAACACCTAGGTACCGGAAACTGTCCACTCTCTCCACTGGAGTCCCGCTGATGTTTAGCGGTTGGTATGACCACTCCTGCTTTGTGCTGAAGTCCACGATCAACTCCTTAGTCTTGCTGCTGTTCAGGAGAAGGTTGTTCTCCTGGCACCATCTCTCCAGGTTTTTAACCTCCTGTAGGTAGGCCGTCTCATCGTTGTTGGAGATCAGACCCACCACAACAGTGTCGTCAGCAAACTTGATGATGGTTGTGGAGTTGGAAGTGGCCACACAGTCATATGTGTACAGTGAGTACAGCAGGGGGCTCAGAACACAACCCTGGGGAGCTCCAGTGCTGAGGGTGTGGGTGGATGAGGTGTGTTTTCCCACCCGTACGGCTTGTGGTCTGTCAGTCAGGAAGTTAGAGATCCATTGACACAGCGGCAGGCTGAGTCCCAGGACCTCCAACTTAGAGGTGAGTGTGGAAGGAATTATAGTGTTAAATGCTGAACTGTAGTCAACAAACAGCATCTTTGTATAATTCCCATTTCTTTGGTCCAGGTGGCTGATTGTAGTGTGGAGGAGATGTGAAATGGCGTCCTCAGTAGAGCGATTCTGACGGTACGCAAACTGTAGTGGGTCCAGTGTGTCTGGTAGTGATGCAGTGATGAAGTCTCTGACCAGTCTCTCAAAGCACTTCATCACTACTGAGGTCAAGGCTACAGGGCGGTAGTCGTTAAGGCAGGCGGGCTGGGGTTTCTTCGGGACAGGAACAATGGTGGACTGTTTGAAACATGAGGGGACAACAGACTGTTCCAGTGAGAGGTTGAATATCTCAGTGAACACCGGTGCTAGCTGGTCAGCGCAGGCTTTCAGAACCTGACCTGTGATGCCATCTGGTCCTGCTGCCTTCCTGGTATTCACTCTCTTGATTGCCCTCCTCACGTCATGCTCCGAGATGGTGAACGTGTTTACCTCTCCGGCTCTCTCGGCGTGCACGCTGGTTGTGCCGCTAGCATGGTTAGCTGCAGCCTCGAAACGAGCATAAAAGGTGTTTAGCTCGTCTGCCAGAGAAGCGTCCGCATTCACCATTTTAGAAGATGGTGTTTTATAGTCCGTTATTGTCCTTAGTCCCTGCCCACCATGTTGGAACTGTGACTCTAGTTTCCTCCCATAGCACCGCTTTGCATCCTTCACCGCTCTGCGAATACTGTAAGATGCAGCCTTGTACTCCTCCATGTCCCCGGTGTCGAGCCCCGTGTTGTAGGCAGCGGAGCGGGATCTCAGAGCGTCGCGGATGGTTTTATCCACCCACGGCTGCTGGTTGGGAAACGTTCTGATAGTGTTTTTTTGCACCGTATCATCCGCTAGTTTCCCGATGAATCCCACAACCGCTTCCGTAAACATGTTGACGTCATCAGAGCTGCGCCGGAACATATCACAGTCTGCGTCATCCAAAGCATCCTGCAGAGCGGCCACCGATTGGTCAGTCCAGCACGCGACCTCCCTCTGAACCGGAGCTTCCTGTTTCAGCCTTTTTTGTAAACAGGCATGAGGAAGATGGTGGCATGGTCCGATTTCCCAAACGGTGGACGTGATAGTGCCTTGTAGCTCTTGTTCTTGAATGTTGTCTAGCAATTGTCCAGTGTCCTTTCGCCCCTGGTGGGGCAGGTGATGTGCTGGTAAAAGTTCGGTAGTGCGCGCTTGAGGTTGGCACTGTTGAAATCTCCGACCACAATGAGCGCAGCGTCCCGATGCTGTGTTTGGTGAATAGTTAATGTCTCGTGCAAATCCCATACTGCAGTGTCCGTGTCCGCTTGAGGTGGAATATAAACGGCACTGACTATGACCGAGCTGAATTCCCGAGGTAGATAAAAGGGTCGACATTTGATGGTCAGTAGTTCCAGGTTTGGTGTGCAGGAGCGTGAAAGAGGAACGATGCTCGCCCTGTCGCACCAGTGGTTGTTCACCATCAGACACACTCCACCTCCTCTTGACTTCCCCGACTCCAGTGTTCTGTCCATGCGGTAAACCGAGAAGAACTCGGCCGGCTGGATGGCGTGGTCCGGTATCGCTGGGTTCAGCCATGTCTCGGTGAAGCAGAGAAGGTTGCAGTCCCGAATGTCTCTCTGGAACTTGACCCTTGCCCTGAGGTCGTCGAGCTTGTTTTCCAATGACTGGTACCAATGAGGTAAGGGAGCAAGAGTGCGCGTGCCCTCAGCCTGTTCCTGACGCCGGCTCGTTTCCCTCGTGGACGCTGGTACGGGTCGCGTCCTTTTTTCTCCCTCAGGATCTCGCTCGGCCAGCATGGGTCCGGGTTTAAAAATGGCGAAAGGTGAGTGCATTGTACACCAATAGATATAAGAGTGTCTCTGTCATATCTAATGATGTCCATCTTATGTAAATGGAACTGTAACTAATTAAATAAAAGTATAAAATACACATAGAGAAAACGGCAGCCGACCTCATCGGCGCCATCTTGGAGTGTCTTTTTACAAGTTGCATCTTATTATCAAACTTATTAAGATGCAACTTGTAATAACCTGTTGCATTCAAGAAGACAATATAATGACTTGGCAGGTAATTTGTAACTGACATCTTTCAAAGGTCTAAACATATTTAGAATGTATAAATGTCAAGCACTTGTATATATGTAGTGTTAAATCTGCTGAAAAAAATGCATTTTTAATGTGAAAATATATAGATTAATAGATGAGTGAGTGAGTGTGTGTGTGTGTGTGTGTGTGTGTGTGTGTGTGTGTGTGTGTGTG
>JAAIIK010000021.1:2111637-2131726 GCA_014706435.1 Silurus glanis
TGTGTGTGTGTGTGTGTGTGTGTGTGTGTGTGTGTGTGTGTGTGTGTTAGAGTGTCTGTGAGGGATGATTGGTATTGGGTCATGATTAGAATGACTTTAAAAACAATTCTATTCCAAACAATGACTCACACATCATTTATGCACAATTTCTCATCCAATAACCATTTGCAGCTTTGTTTGTGTGCGGGCTGTGCCAAAATGCCTGCCCTCCTTTTTCTCTATGGTGTTTGAGTTGGAATGAAAGTGTATCGCAGTCAGGAGCATCCACCCACACTTCAGCATTTAGGCATAAATGGGAGGGTGGACAACAAGACATCTGATGGGTCTAGTTGCAGGCAGCTAAATGTTACGGAAACTAAATGCCAACAGGTTGAGAGGGTTATGATCAAAGTGTCCATGTGGCAATGAGAGACGGGAGTGTGGGGCATTTCAATTTTCTATGGGCCACAGCATCACACATGCTTCATGAAAAGGAACACAAAAGGGTTGCCTTAGTTTGGGTAGATCTCCATCAAAGGATTGATTGGAGTCAAGCAAAGGCAGAAAATGGGAAAATATCAACTGTAACACAAACATAAACATACTTTGGGATTTAATTTGTTGTAGCTCACTTAATGAAAAAAATGGGTTAGATTACACAGATTACCTACAACTCCAAATAAATCAGTGTTATTAAGATTCAAGGAAATTGTCAGCAGGTGAAAATTCAGCCCCACGTATAGAACTTCTTAGATGCAATATTATTTTAAGTATAATTTTTTGTTGTATAAGTGTATATAGTGGGACAGTGATTACCTCATGACCTATGCCGTTCAGTCAAAAGCCACTCATCCAGGACATCATTGGATGTTTACAGCTCACTAGTCCTGCAGGCAGGGGCAGCCATGATCGATATGCCCCTCTTTATTCGCATCATCTCAACAGCTCTGGAACTGAACTCCATGCTTCACCAGAGAAAGGTAAACAAAGTTTGAATATGAAAGGTGAGTTTGGGGAGGTAGGTATGAGAATTTTGTCATTACTTTTTTAATACATTTTTTTATCTTCTTTTAAGGTATACCTTTTGTGCATTTTTGGTTTAATCTTAATGGGATAGGGTCTTTTTGTCCTTTCTCAGTGAATGTATTGTATCTTTCACATTCTAAGCTTTCCTTACAAACTAGATAGAGCATAATACTTCTAGTGGGAGGCATTATAAATGCTATGTAATTAACTAGTCATTGGAATAACCATATTGTTTAATAGTAAAGTATTGAGGTCTAAATAAAGATTTGGGTCAAATATGCGGATCACAAATCAAAATTTCATACCGGATCAGTCGAGGACCGGGTTACCAACCACCTCCACAGGTATTGTTAGCCAACAGGATACCGGTGGAAATTGGGCTACTGTTGGCCCAAATGAGGAGAAGGAAAGGATTAAGACAGTTTCCTGTCTACAGCAGGAAAAGGAGAAGTGCAGGAGAGTGGAGGTAAGGGTTGGTACTTTAAATGTCGGTACTATGACTGGTAAAGGGAGAGAGAGGTAGCTGATGTGATGGAGAGGCGAAAGGTAGATATGTTGTGTGTTCAGGAAACCAAGTGGAAAGGGAGTAAGGCCAGGAACATTTAAAGCTTTAAACTGTTCTATCATGGTTTGGATGAAAAAAGAGGAATGGTGTAAGGGTGATCCTGAGGGAAGAGTTTAGTAACAGTATAGTGGAGGTGAAGAGAGTTTCTGAGAGTGATGAATGTTGAGCTATAAGTTGAAGGGGTGATAATAAAAGTCATCAGTGCTTTTGCGCCATAAGTGGGTTGTGAGATGGAGGAGAAAGAACAATTCTGGAGTGAGTTAGATGAAGTAGTGGAGAGTGTACCTAGGAAAGAATGATTGGTGATTTGGACAGACTTCAATGGCCATGTTGGTAAAGGGAACAGCGGTGATGAGGAGGTAATGGGTAGGTATGGTCTTAGCAAAAGGAATGTGGAAGGGCAGATGGTGGTAGATTTTGCTAAAAGGATGGAAATGGCAGTGGTAAATACTTATTTTAAGAAGAAGAAGAAGGAGCATAGGGTGGCGTATAGGAGCAGAGGAAGGTGCACACAGGTGGACAATGTTCTATGTAGGAGATGCAACCTGAAAGAGATTAGAGACTGTAAGGTGTCGGCAGGGGACAGTGTAGCTAGACAGCATCATCTGGTGGTCTGTAGGATGGCTTTGGAGGTAAAAAAGAAGAAGAGGAGAGCGAGGACTGAAAAATAATTAGATGGTGGAAACTGAAGGAGGATGACTGTAGTGTGAGATTCAGGGAAGAGGTCAGACAGGGGCTTGGTGGTGATGAAGAGGTGCTTGATGATTGGGCAACTGCAGAAGTGATAAGGGAGACAGCTAGGAAGATACTTGGTGTGACATCTGGAAATAGAATGGAAGACAAAGAGACATAGTGGTGGAATGAGGAAGTACATGAGAGCATAAGGAAAAAGAGGTTGGCAAAACAGAATTTGGATTGGCAAAGAGATGAGAAAAGTAGGCAGGAGAACAAGGAGATGCGGCAGCAGGTTAAGAGGGATGTGGCAAGGTATATGAGGAAATGTATGAGAAGTTGAACACTAAAGAAAGAGAAAAGGATTTGTATTGATTGGCCAGGCAAAGGGACCGAGCTGGGAAGGTTGCTGCAAGTTAGAGCAATAAATAATGGAGATGGAAATGTGTTGACTAGTGAGAAGAGTGTCTTGAGAAGATGGAGGGAGTATTTTGTGCAGCTGATGAATGAGGAAAATAAGAGAGAGGGTTGTATGATGTGGAGATGGTGAAGCAGGAAGTGGATAGGATTAGTAAAGAGAAAGTAAAAGCAGTGATTAAGAGGATGAAACAAGGACTAGATGACATACCAGTAGAAGCATGGAGATGTTTAGGAGAGATGGCAGTGGAGTTTTTAAACAGATTGTTCAACAAAATTTTGGAAGGTCAGAGGATGCCTGAGAAATTTAAAAGGAGTGTGCTGGTACCATTTTTTTAAGAATAAGGGAGATGTGCAGACCTGCAGTAACTACAGGGGAATAAAGTTGATTAGTCACACCATGAAGTTATGGGAAAGAGTAGTGGAAGCCAGGCTGAGAGAAGAGGTGACCATCTGTGAGCAACAGTATGGTTTCATGCTGAGGAAGAGCACCACAGACGCAGATAAGTGAGGACAAGAGTGCAGGCAGGGTGGAGTGGGTGGAGAAGAGTGTCAGGAGTGATTTGTGTAGAAGGGTATCTGCAAGATTGAAAGGGAAAGTTTATAGGTGGGACCTGTAGTGGGACCTGCTATGTTGTATGGTTCCAGGTACCAGGCCTAAGGTACCAGGCCTTCGAGGACGTGTTCAGTGCCCAGGCCGCCACCCGTCTTCCCCCTCATCGACCCTGGGACTGCTGCATTGACCTGCTCCCCGGAGCTAAGCTGCCCAAGGCCCGTATGTACCCGCTGTCCACTCCATAACACCGAGCGATGGAGGAATACATGCAGCAGGCTCTCCGCCAGGGTTTCATCACACACTCGTCCTCCCCAGCGGCGTCAAGCTTCTTCTTCGAGGGAAAGAAGGATGGAGGTCTTCGCCCCTGTATTGACTACCGACAGCTGAACTCACAGATCGCTCCTCTTTCGTACCCCCTCCCGCTCGTGCCAGCTGCTCTGGAGGACCTAAGGGAGGCGAGGGTTTTCACCAAGATCGATCTCCGTAGCGCATATAACCTGGTACGCATAAGAAAGAAAGACGAGTGGAAGACCGCCTTCATCAGGCCCTCGGGGCACTATGAGTACCAGGTCATGCCGTATGGCTTCTCCATCTCTCCAGCCGTCTTCCAGGGGTTCATGAACGAGGTGCTCCGGCCCTACCTCTAGAGGTTCGTCATGGTTTACATAGACGATATCCTGATCTACTCACGGAACCTGGAGGAACACCTGAGACACGTGCGTGCCATCCTGGAAGCACTTCGTTCACACCGGCTCTACCTGAACCTCTCGAAGTGCGAGTTCCGCTGCCCAACGATCCACTGGGTGATCCACGCTGGAGGGGATCCAGATGGACGAGAAAAAGGTTAGGGCAGTGAGGGAGTGGCCCGTCCCTGAGTCGATCAAGGAGCTCCAGCATTTCCTGGGTTTCGTGAATTTCTATCGCCGGTTCATCCAGGGTTACAGCCGGATCACCGCCCCCCTCACGTCGCTCCTCAAGGGTAAGGCACAAATCCTGAGGTGGACCAAGGAGGCTCAGGAGGCCATCCACGAGCTCCGCCGACGCTCTCTCCCCATGGTCAGGAACTCCTACTCAGCTCCAACCGTGTGCCTTCTTCTCCCACAAGCCCTCCGCCGTCGAGCACAACTACGACATCAGCAACCGCGAGCTCCTGGCCATCAAGCTGGCCTTGGACGAATGGAGACACTGGCTGGAGGGAGCCGAGCACCCGTTCACAGTGGTCACCAACCACAAGAACCTCCAGTACCTACGGGAGGCCCGGAGGCTCAGCCCCCGACAGGCTCGTTGGGCCCTCTTCTTCACCAGGTTCCGGTTCCAGATCACCTACCGGGCCGGTGCACTGAACGGCAAGGCCGACGCCCTGTCCCGGATGTACGGGCCAGACGAACCCAGCGACCCAGAACCCATCCTTCCTCCCGCACTCATCCTGTGGCCTATCGTCTGGGACATAGACCGCGAGATACACACGGCATCTTCGTCCCGACCTCCTGCCGGCGCGGCCTCATCAGGTCAGTCCACGAGAGACCGGGCACGGGCCACCCGGGTGAGAAGCAAACGGTCCAGCTCATCCAAGCGCGATACTGGTGGCCGGGGATGACGGAGGAAGTCACGCGTTATGTGCAGGAGTGTCCCACCTGCGCCGTGTCCAAGGAATCGACTTTGTTACGGATCTGCCCCGGTCGAAGGGCCACACCTTCATCCTGGACCGTTTCTCTAATGCCTGCCGCTTCGTCCCCCTGAAGAGCCTGCCTACCGCCCTCGACACAGCGCAAGCCCTGTTCCACCATGTCTTCCGGAACTTCGGACTCCCAGAGGAGATCGTCTCGGACCGGGGCCCTCAGTTCACGTCTTGAGTTTGGAGAACTTTCTTCAAACTCAAGCTTCAAATGGCCAAGCAGAGTGAAAGATCCAGGAGTTGAGCCGCTACCTGAGGACCTATTGCAGCCAGGACCAAGGGGAGTGGTGTCGGTTACTGCCGTAGGCCGAGTATGCTCAAAACTCACTCCGCCAGGACTGTACGGGGCTCACCCCCTTCCAGTGTGTGCTGGGGTTCCAGCTGCCCCTGTTCCCCTGGTCGGACGAGCCAAGCAATGTGCCTGCGGTAGATTCCTGGTTCCGGGAGAGCAGCCGGGTCTGGGAGTCGGGCGCACACCCAGCTGCGTCGGGCCCTCTGCAACGCCCGCTGACACGCTGACGCACGGCGGCTGGAGTCTCCACGTTTCCGTCCTGGGTACCTGGTGTGGCTGTCGACAAAGGACCTGAAGCTGAAGCTGCCCTGCCGTAAGCTGAGCCCCCGGTTCATTGGGCCCTTCAGGATCTCCGACCAGATCATCGACGTGTCCAACCGAGCTGCTGCCGAGGTACCGCATCCACCCTACCTTCCACGTGTCCTTACTCAAACCTTGTGTCTCTCCTGTCTCTCGCCCCCCAGGTGGCCCCGCTGTGCCCGCCCAGCCGGAGGTCATGGACCAGCCCGGTGTCTATGCGGTGAGGGAGGTCCTGGATTCCAGGCGGCACGGGGGTCACCTCGAGTACCTGGTGGACTGGGAGGGGTACGGTCCGGAGGAGCGGTCATGGGTGGCCAGACAGGACGTGCTGGACCCTGTGCTGCTGGCGGAGTTCCACGCCTCGCATCCGCGCCGCCCGGCGCCCCGGGCGAGGGGCCGGCCTCGTCGCTGGGTCAGGGCGTCTGGTGCCGCCCCTGGGGAAGGTGTCAGGGAGCACCCTGCTTCTCCTCCCGTGCGCACCCCACCCGCACGGAGCTCCTCGCCATCGTACTGATTGCGCGCACCTGACACTCGTTTCACACGCTCATATAAACACCTCAATCGCTCCTCTCCGGCGTCCGTTATTGGTGCTGATTGGACTTAATGTACGCTCTATCACTCGCTACATTTCGTCTTGGTTTTCCACGTCATGCTTCCCCCCGAAGCGCTCCCTGGACATTCCTTCACGGACTCACTCTCGTCAGTGTGGGACTTTACCGAAGAGCTCCCTAAGCATGCCCCGGATTTCCCTACACGCCGAGGGTATTTGTGTGTTTCTCTGCTTGCTATTCATTAAAGCTCTGTTTGCTGGTGCTTCGGCTTCCGCCTCCATCACTGCCGCCTAACACTTAGCTTGCTTTTTACTTAATATTATTTTATTTAAGGTCTAAAGACAAAAAAAACCCCATAATTTCTCGCTATTGTTACTGAAATGGTAGCAGGAAAATGTGAAATGTTCTTCCTGGACATCTTGCAATTTACATTTAATTTCCTTTGTTTTGTTTTTTTCGTCATAGTGTACCAATTTCCCCTGAACAGGGTTTTTTTTTTTTTTTTGTCTGACTGTAACTCATGAAACGTTAAGATATTTGAAACCATATAGACATGAATAAGATTTTAATTAGTGCACAGGCCAGTTGGCATGACAGGGGCATCTAGAAGAAAGGTTCTGTCCCTGCCACTGAGATCAGAAAAAGTCAACCACAAGTGCTTCTTGATGGCAAGAGTGCCTGCAAGACTGCCATAGTGTGCAGCCTGACCCGTCGCCATGTACGCTTTGCCCAACAAAGCCAAGGAGGTCTGAAGAGGCGTTGGAGGGCAACACTGGGGCCTTATGGGAGGATGTAGCACTAGGGGAGCGATAGCTCGCAGGCATCTACGACCCTGGGAATCGTCTCATAACCGCACTCCTTCAGTACCACTACATTAGAGTAGAAGGTGACATTTGGGCTGAAAAGGCGGGCCGAATAAGGATCAAAACCTTGGAGGCAAGTTCACAAACTCGTCCAGTGCGGCACCCCCCTCATCCATCACTTCGGAGAAAGATAGGTGAATCACCGCATCCTCTCTGTGGGATCAAGAAACAGCCAAAAACTAGGTTTCCGTACCCTGAGAGAAGGTGCTGGATCTGGCAGGTGTGGAAGGAGGAATGCTGGCAAGAGTGCCCTCCTTGAAGAGCGCTCTCCGGAAGTGGAGCATACGCATAGACATGCGTACGCAATGCGGGGGAACTATATAACATACAGTCTGAAAGATTGCTTAACTGCAAAAACCTGAGAAGAAAGAACAGATACACACAAAGTGCTTTTTGAACAACAGAAGCTAGCACTGTTTCCATCACACGTGCTCCCCGCCGGTGATGTCAGGCACTTCCGTTAAACAGATTACACACGTGGTTCAGAGCGTGGTCATACAGAGGTGTTCCCAAAGCGTTGTTGACACAACTCAAGTTCCTGAACTGGAAGCATGTGTTTCTGTAACTTGTACCAAACATTACAGTCTTTAAAATTGAGACCTGTTTTCCCAGCTCAGAACTAAGATGGGGAAAAGGAACTTGTGTTTTAGATAAATATTAACAACTATTTTAGGTTTTAATATCTATGTAGTCAAAATAATGTTTAATACACTGTCTGGCCAAAATATGTGGGCACCTGACCAGTCACAGAGTCAGCATTCCATTTTATTCTGAAAGTGTTCAGTGAGGTTGAAATCAGGTTCTGGGCAGGCCATCGAAGTTCTTTCACACAACTTGGTAAAAATAAAAACCATGTCTAATTAGTTATTAGGTAATTAAGTTGAATCGCACAGTTGCACTTCAGGTAGAGATGAAACTAGGCCTAAATCCCACTAACACCTCTGTTACCTGACAAAAAGCATTGTGGACAAATTAGAAAAATAATAGTGAAAAGGGAAATTGATCAACCAGTTAATGAATGGAGTTTAACCTAAAAAGTCATCTCCAAAATGCATTGCAAAATAAATATTGGATGCCACTGAAGTTCACATTATGAAATCATAATGATTAATATGCAAGTCATTCAGACAGGATTATTCCTTTAATGCAGGTAATCTGCCTTTTCTAAAGGTTGATTTATGGCATACTGGTCCATTAAAGACTAAAATCAAAACTGACCTTTTTACCTCGTTAGCTCTTGTCCTTGGACACACTGTGGATGATTCATCTGTACCAAACACTTAAAAGATAAAAAATTCTTCTTTGTCCATAAACTTTCACGAAAATACATCATCCTTTTAAGCTTCTCAGAGGTCCCTGACTTTTGACATTGAGAGTTGCAGGTGAGATAGAATTAGTAAGGACTGCTCAGCAAAGACACTCCTGAATATTCTCACAAAGGTTACAAGCTTTGGCCATAACATTCAAGTCTGTATATCTACTCTCATTTAAAGGTACAATTTCAAATACTTATTTCCTCACTTCTGGAATGAAAATTTTATCTTTCTGAACCAGCAGGATTTTGTTCCAAAGTCTGGCCCATGCAAATATTCCTTTTCACCATTACACAATTTTGTGAAAGAAAATGTGATCCACATTGTTTTTAAGATTTCCACATACATTCAATGAAAAGCCTGCACAAATGCATGTTTGCTTCGTCTTAGTTATAACCTCAGCTCCAGTCAATGCAAGGAGTTCATGATTGGAGTTCATGAACCAGATGCCTTGTGGAAAGCTTTCTATTTAATGTGACTGAATAAGCTAGAGAACTTTATTATTTGGTCATATATTACACCGAAAAAGTATGTGGACACCTGACCTTCACACCTAGAGTATATGTATAAAAACACTACTCACCCCGTTAAAATGCCATGCTTTTATGTAGATAAATAATTTCAGCTCCGTTTTCCATCTTTAATGTGAAATTGCAATATACAAAAATTTAATGAAAAAAAAAAAGAAAATATTTAAGATAAAAAAATTACATTAACGTAGTTGCTTAAGTTTTACATGCCAAAAACAAAGATTCCCCCATCTTACATTATTTCAGTATCTGTTATATTATTTGTAATATTTAAATCTCCTGTGCACAGCCTGCCTTAGGTCATTCTGATCATTCATTTGTTGGTGTATGCTTTGGGTCATTTTTGGTCAGCTTACCAGCAGAAGTTGCTTATTATGTTCTGCACTGAAAGAAGTTCTAGTGCATGATGCTGTCACCATTTTGTTTCACATTGAGTATAGTGTTCTTCTTGTGATGTGCTTTTTGTAGCATTTTTGTCTGCTTCTTGATGATGGCATTCACTGTGTTCAGTTGTACATTTAATAATTTGGAATGCATTTATCCCTCTTTCCTGACTGATATTGTGACAAAGTCAGCTACCATGGATCCAGTGTAGCTATTTGCAGACTGTGACTTTTCCAGTGAAATGAAATCAGGAAGGTGCCAAGAAAATCCTAAAGAAATAACTAATCTTTTTTGAAGACAGTTATATGATAACTACTTTTGAACATCATGTTCAAAGTGAGTATTTATATATATATATATATATATATATATATATATATATATATACATATATATAGTACAAGTGTGCACATTTTAAAACCAGGTTATTTTTACATATTCTTTTTACATCTCTATTAATGATTAATGAATATAAATGTCTTAACATTTAGGCTACGTTCACACGGAAACGATCTGAAGAGAAAACGCAAAAGTGGCGTTGCGTTATCACTTTTTATTCTGCGTTTAGACGAGCGTTATGGGGGGGAAATCTGCGTGCATATGGTGACGCAAAAGTGTGTGAAATTCGATGTAGTATGCACTCCAGGCGGCTAGGTGGCAATGTGAAGCACTGCCACGCAACAACACCAAGTCCGCGCGCCTGCGTACAACCTTCCTCCCACTTCTCTCCCCAGTAGCGCGAAATCTCAACACAATGGCGAAGCGAAGAGCAAAAGCTGACAATTTTGTCTGGACAGACGAGGAGGTGGAGTTATTGCTCCAAACAACCTTAAATTACAAAGCCACAAAGGCACAACAGGGCGTGGACTGGGAGTCCTGCCAGGCAAAATATACAGACATATGGACCGAATTTCTTCAGCGTATGGAAATAATCCGACATGTTTGTTATTTTCCTGTACTGGCGCATGCCTGTGACCGTAAACGCGTACGCGACGAGAGCCACCGTGAGCAGATTTTAGCGTTTTTACCCTTTAGACGGGAACGCGACGGTGGAGCGTTTTTAAGATTTCCACTCTGGAGGGTGGTTTCACTTTTTTTGCGTTTTTAAGCCCCAAAAACGCCGTCGCCGTCTAAACGAAAGGCACATCTGATAAAATATTTTTACGTTTTCACCCGCGAGCGTTCTCGTGTAAACAGGGCCTTAGTTACATTCCGAAGTGCAGCACTGCCAGCTTGATCTTTGAATTCTGGCAGCATCAATGCAGTTGGTCAAGTTTTTTTTTTTTTTTTCCCCCGCATAGGTATAGTAAAAAAACAGGAATGGAATATTTCCTTAATGTTATTTAAAAACAACCAACAAACCAAACAAACAAAAAAGAAATAGCAGCAATAGATCTATAAATCACTAGTGTACTTACTATTTATTTTGTTCTATTTTCCATTTAGGACATATTTAAAGCACAAGTCAAGTCAAGTTTATTTCTATAGTGCTTTTCACAACAGACATTGTCTCAAAGCAGCTTTACAGAATTTAACAATTAAGGTGAACGATGTGTATTTATAATGATGAGCAAGCCATGGCGACTGTGGAAAGGAAAAACTTATGTTATAAGGAAGAAACCTTGAGCGGAACTAGACTCAAAAGGGGAACCCATCCTCATTTGGGTGACATCAAGAGTGTAATGATCTATTCAGCTCATGAACTATTCAGTCCATTTAACAAATAAGTAGTCACTAAAATCCCTTAATTTTATATTAGCTTAATATTGCAATGTCACTGTCTGTACTGAGTCTCTTTCATGTTCACAATGTTTGTGTCTGTATGAACCTGCCCCCAGTATTTTCTAATACATTTGGTTGATGCTAATTACCATAAAAAAAATAAATAAAAAAAACCTGAAGTTCGCAAAAGCATCACCAAGTTATGATCAGATTAGCTAGGAGAGAGAGTGTTCAATATGATGCTATTCTTTAATTATAATCTTTGTGCTGTAATGCTTTTGGCAACCTCAACCCAAACTATTAGCTTAATTTAAAGCACTGAGGACCAGGCCATCAATATGTCAAAATATAATGTGCAGTGCTAAACTTTTAAATTAAAGACCATGGTCTTTATTTCTGACCATTCATGTCAGCCTGAAGGTAAAAACCACCTGCTTGTTCTAAGCACACTACTAGTCTCAACCAGATGCCATGTGACCTATTACCTACCTGGTAATAATAAAATATAAAAATTAAAGTTTTGCTTGTAGACCCCATCACCTAACCACATTACTCAATAAACTGGCACCAAAATCAAACAAATAGCCCCTACCCTGCCACACATACACATACACATACACACAAACATAATTTGGCAGTTTCCTGTTATGACAGTAAAATCTTTTGGGCAGGTAATTCTCTCAACAGAAGAAAATCTAGCCCTATACACATAAGTTGGGTAGGATGCAGGATTTGTTGAATTGTTTTCGGTAAGGGAGTCTCTGCTTCCTCATCTTTTCCTTTTTACATTTTATCTCTTTCTTTTACATGGATATTTAATTTGCCCATTCATCACATGCCATGTCCTGGTTACATTAATTCCCATCACAATAATATAGTTTTTTCAGATTTATAGCAATTTTGGTACGCATGCAGCGAGGCAACAGCAGCCACTTATTTAATTTGAAGAAAGATAGAGAGTCCAAAACCAGGAGGTAATAAATGTGTTTCTCTTTTGGAGCACAGAGTGAGAGAAGAGCATCAGTCTTGATAGTAGCAAAATTTGGTAGCTTTGGATTTGCATGCTGGGCAATGAGAGACAGGCTGCTGGAGTGAGTACAATAACAAAGATGGAGCACTTAGGCCTTGTTCAGGTATGAGCATTGCAGAATGTTTATTTATGCTTGAAACTGTGTTTATGTGTGATAGCACACAGCATGGGAAACAGCTGGTAAGGTATTAGCAACTGTGAGGTTGTTGTGTGCAAAACAGCCTGCTATTAGCTATAATGATGAGCATCTTAAGGTTGAGCACACAAAAAAGGATGTACATACACTTTTATTATGTGTGCAAAAAAATAAAAATAAATAAAAAACAAGCACCTGGGGTTTAATCTTGCTTGATTTCTTAGTGAAGCGAAAATAGGGACGTTTATTGCAAATGCAATTATCTAAGAAAGTGCTGAACTATGCAGAATTATTAGTGAATGCCTGAAAATGATTCTTTTTTTTTCCCCCACAGTCAATCAATGTCTCTCTCTTTTCAGCTCCCACGTCTGGTTTTGCATTTTTAGGTGTCAGTGCCCTGCAGCACTCTGGAATTGAGCTTCAACTCACTGACAACAAGCTTTGCAATAAGACAAGAAATCTTGCCTTCCAAACTAAGCTCATAAAGCCTTAATTTCCACAAAGCCCATTCAAAAATAGCAACTTTTAATTCCCAGACAGAATGCTACCATAAACCTTTAAGTTCAAAGTCATTAGCAAGTATTTTTGTTTTCCATTAGTCATGCCTCTGATAAAAAAAAATAAAAAAGAGTAAAAATGTGGTTATATTTTTCTTTTTATTTCTCCAAGCTTCCAAATCATACAGTTTTATTAAAAAAGGAAAGGATTTTAGCAAGAGAACATGAGAGAATGTTCCTCTGTATAACTGTCTATTATCAAGGTTTGTTATGCATGTTTGCTTGATTTTTGGCAGCCTGCCAAAATTGTGCACGACACACACACACACACACACACACACACACACACACACACACACACACACACAGTGATTTATGGCGCTTTATGATGGCCATAAGAAAGGTCATAATGCAAAACTCATTCATTATTTATATTAATTTGTATTTGAAGTACAATTCACATTTCTTAGTGTTACTTTGTGTTGCTCCGGTATTTCCATGAAACACCTAAAGCTATTTTTGTTTACTATTTTCACTCTATTTACTATTTATTTACATAATTTATTCTGGTAATGTTTGTGGTGCTATAGATCCCAGTTTTGGTCAATTTGAACCCAATGGGAATGTTCACTACATTAACTTATAAACAACTGAGAGGTATATTCTTACCTTCAACATTCATTTTGAAAAATTGTGTGTGTCATGAAAGTCTTGTAAATCAGATGAAACAGAGTATCAAGGTATCTGTCACTAACTTGTGATAATTAGGTGGTACCCTTGTTGATGTTTTACATCATTCTATCTGATTTGACTTAAATTGACTCAATAAAAAAAAGAAAGAGAATGAAGTGAAGCAATGCCTAGGGAAAGTGAGGCTGATTAAACACCAGTCATTCTCTGTCTCTCTCTCACTAGCTCTTCCTGTCTCTCTCTCTCTCTAAAACACACACACACACACACACACACACACACACTTACTTTCAATGTCTCTATGCAAAAAATCAGTAGCTAGAGTGCAGTTTATGCAGTGTAACCTGAACATTGTAGTTCTCTCCATTGTCAAGTCTTCAGTCTCAATTCACTCCTCCATATGAACTAAGTTGGAACTGTATAGAAGGCAACTGTCAAAAAAGTTTTAGCCATTTCCTTCTATTATATCAAAGGTTAGGGTGGCACTTCGTTGTAGATTTCAATATATTATGAATAAACATTAACAAATGATTGTTAATGAGAAATTTTTAGTTTATATTTTTCATTTAGAAAATTTATCAATCACAGTTTAAGATAATACTTAATAGTTCAGTTAATGTGTAATATGTTCTACTTTTTTAGACCAGCACTTGCCAAAACCACATTTTGCTTTAATGACAATTTTAAGGTTCCTAGATTTAGTTCCTACCAGCTTTTCATACTCTACCCTCTGGTGAGTTTAAAGGGAAGGCTTTTTGTCCAGGCAGTTACTTAATAGTATGAAGCAACTTCCATTTCCAACATGCTCTTTAGCCATAGCTTTTCATCATATTTACAGTTTGTCCAATAGTATTTGAATTAACAGAGCCATTTATGCAGATTCCTAGGTAAATGCCAGTTGTGAGTTTAGACAACACAGCTAATAACTATTTTAATACATGCAGTATTAAAAAGTTTATTCTTTAAAACCCAAAAATAAAAAATAAATAAAAAAATTCATTTTGGGCAACACTAATTTAGCTGTATTATTCCATTTAACAGAGTTTAATTTAAAAAGATTTTATGTTGCTTGGTTATGTAAGCCCATCTGCTGCCATAACCATATTTTATTCAGCATAAAAACAGTGCCAAGAATCTCAGGAGCACAATGTCCATTGCTTATTGCTTTCCAAAGTGATCATTTTATAGGGACTTCATCATCATTTCAGTGAACTAACAAATGGCTGCCATAGGTGCTCCCCTCCATGTCAGGCTGTGGTGATTCCTGTGAGATCTTGGCACTGCAACTGCTTCATGGTCTTTATGTTTCTTTCTATATTGTTTTAGTAAAAAGACCTTAGTCACTACCATATTTAACTTTTCAAAGGTCCTCTCACACATTGCCCATCAATGGTCAGTTTTGACATTTTATACATATTTAAGTAAATTCTATGGTATATTCTGCATAAATACCAAAAGATGCCCTTTTGTTTGTTATTGAAAGTAATTGGAAAAAGGCATTTGTCAGCCAATTGAAATGACTAAATGAAGTAAATAAGCTAACAAAAAGTATAAATACATATTAAATACCGTTCCGATTTTAATGACACATTGTCCATTGTCCTCTAAAAGAAGTGTCCCAATAAAAAGAGAAGTAGTGTTTGGTGTATTGCAAAAAAGTTTATTTAGAAACATGTTAGTGGAATTTAATTAAGCTGGAATTTACTGATGCTTAAGAATTGTTTAATTTTTTGAAATTTTTGAATTTTTGAAGTGAAATGATTATGGCACATGGAAGTATCTTGTTAACGGCAATTATAACAGCACTAACAATATGAGTATGACTGAAGTTTATGACTTCATTGGGCAAAATTAGTTTTTCTTTTAACAAAGTTGTGTTTTTTTTATTGATTTACTACTCCTGTGTATTATCAGGACAACAAAAGTATATGGCTATCTCCTACCAGAAGCTATTGATAATACATAACACGTTAAATCTATCCCTTGTGTTGAAAGGCACACTATGTACGTAGTTCTTCTCATAAAAGTACCAAGACATATCACAGTACCTATTGTTGGAACTTACATCCAAAAGATGTCTGTTTGTTGAAGTCTATTTGATGCATCCTAAACAGCAAGGACAGAGAGAATTAACTAAATACCTCATTAAGTATATGCACACATCAAGACCTTCATCAAAGTGACCAAATAGCATTGTTTCTTGCATGCATACTGTTTCATGCACAAGCATAACAAATTTATATGAGTGGCAAAGAAACCTGCACAAGAATAGATGGAATCTTTTTTGTGGATGAATCCATTTTCAATGTTTTTTTTTTTTTTTTTCAGAATTATTTAAATACCACATAGCCAGACTGTTGTCCTTTAAGCACCTGCCAAATTAAATTCCCCTCAGTACCAACTGGGATGATATATTCATGCCTAAGGCGACTGCCACTACATAGCAATGTGGTTCCTTTACATTGGCCATGCACCACACAGACTCCTGAGCCACCCTCCTATGCTACAGCAGCAGCATTTGTTTGCTTGGATTGACTTTTCATACCACTGGGTGTCAATACAAGCCCCACCTGACAGTCCTGCTGTGCCAGCCTTGTTTGCACTGACAATGACTAGAGGTGACTGCAGTGACAAGAAGCTCCCACTCTAAAAATCTACTGCTGCCCCAAATATTTGAGTATGTGATTTTCTGTGGTTTGGAGAAAGGGGGCAGTGTTTTACATTAAATGCCTCATCCTATTCTCATCTCATCAACATTCATGTTGTTCATGGTTATGGTAATGCTTAATCTTTAGCAACCTACTACTGATTCCAGATTTGAAAGAAACATGGAAATTAATAATTAAAGCACTTTTTCCTTCTCCAGTGTAATTTCAATGTCACCATTCACCCAAACATTGCTAATGAAATGCAATGATTTATGCATGTGCATTTGGATTTACTATGAGCTTGCACTTTTTTGATTGCTTACCCTGAAGCAAAAAGTGTGGTAAATGACAATAAAAAGTACTTTTCATATTTGCTGTCAGAAAACACTTGCATAAGCATGTAATATATGCCTGTCAATATAACACAGAATAAGACTAGCAGACTAGCATGTACATTTTAGATAAGTAAGAATGATGTATCTGCCATGTGATGGAATTGTCATACTACATGAGTTGTAAAACATTAAAAAAACAATTTAATGAGATTCATCATTTAGCCGTCTGCCGGGTTTATAAATTTAAAGATAGCAAAGAATGTTTTTAGAGGCCATAATTGTTTTTGAGGACAAACTGTTCAAAATGCTAAAAGTCTCCTTTTAGAAATAAAATGGCATTTTGCCTATGTAGATAAATGATATAAATAATTTTTTCTTTTTTACATACATACACACATATACATACATACATATATATATACACACATATACATATATATACACACATATACATACACACACACAGGAACCCAGTTATGTCGCCGGCCTCGGGGACGCCAAAAAGCGTCGAGATAACCGATGATCGAGACAAACGATGTATAATAAACGATGCAATAAACGATATGGCGACAATATATTAACGTGCTTCAAATTTCTTTATGTACATGATGTGCGTTATTAAATGAGTGTGCATGCATGTGTTTTTGGAGGTTTTTTACACAACAGCGTTGCCACGATTTGATTGATTGGTCATGCGGATCGAGATAACCTGTAATGCGGATAAGGAGGCGGAAGCCGAAGTAAACGCAAACAAAGTTAATTGAGAATAATCAGGAGATAATCCACCAACACTTGTAGCGAAGCAGTAATATCCAGTGGTGCGCTCCGGGAGTATGGTCCACGAAGTTCTGTGAAATCAGAGACAGTTCGTGTAGAGAATCCACGGATCCGCGCTATGGAAAGCGCAGCGCTGGGCAGCAACGGATAAACGTGGTGCAGACAGCGTGAACATGGAAAACAGCAGGATCGGGGTAATCCCCGGCTGTTTTGCATGTTCAGAACATGCTTTGGAATGAAAGCGCAGCCTTGAGAGAATGCGGAGTCCGAGAAGAAGGGTACGTAGCGGGATACGTATACGCGATTACACAGACCGCCATGAACCAACACATACGGTCATGCACAAACAATAACGGACCGCGAGTGTGTGAAGGTGAGGGGCTTAACTAGGAGATGGGATGAGTGAGTGAATAAGAGTCAGGTGTGTGTGATCAGCATGACTGCGAGGAGCGCAGGGGAATGCCGCCGCCGAAGGGGGCGTGGCAGGGGGATTCCTGACATAACCGAAGTTAAGTGGCATATTTGCCCCCCCTTGTGCTCGAGATATTAGGGTTCGGCGACATAAAAAAAATCGACATAACCGATTAAAAAAATGATAAGCCAAAGCGAGAATTTGGCGGTTCCACTTCAAAAACGCCGACTTAATAGGGTTGGCGAGTTAACCTAGGTCGAGATAAGTGGGTTCGACTGATATATATTTCCAATAGGATATAATAATAGGATATAATAGCCAAAATATATATATGTAAACATTTGGGATTTTTTTAGAGCCAGAGGTTGCCTGTTTTCCAACACTAATAATATAGTTCTAACATTTGCTAGCAGATCTTGATGGCTGCATTTGTGTATTTTTATAGTTTGTTGTGTTAATTCAGATTTCTGTGGGCAATAGTTTTGTTTTGGATTCTCTCATCGTTTTTCTAATATTTTCAATATAATGCTCCTGCCATCATGAGCTAGCAAAACGCTGTTCACTTTTTCAGTATAACAATCATCTCAGTCCCTTGGAAGTGTTTTTGCACGTTTGTGTACTTTCACAAACGTGCCACTTGCATTGTTGAAAGGTTTTTCCTTACCATATGTTTGAGCTTGCTAGTTACACTGCTATCACATATATAAGGTCTAGGGTTTAGTTTTTCCCTTCTGCCCCCACCTTTGGTTAATGCTGCTAGCATAGTTGAGGCACTCTTCATGCTTAGCCTGTTTTGTCATTTACTTGCTAACAACACCAGGGCTGCAGCAATTTTGCTCTGTTTGCTCAGCTGGTGATGTATTCCCATTACATTCCACATTCCACATTACTTGCCATCTACCAGTAATTGTGCCTATGGAAAACATAGCTAAAATTAACGATTGAGCCTACTTCTTAGTGTAAACATATGCACTTGTCCCTAATATTTTAGGGTTATATTTACATTTAGTTATGGTATAAATTTGTACGTTTAGTTACCCTATGCTACTCTCTAGCGTAAACTTAATCTCAAACGTGAATGTATTTATCTACCAAATATGTGTAGGCTATTTTATCACTTTCCATTTTGTTGGCTTTGAGAATGCTTTAAGAATTTGAGACAAAATGAAATGACATATAAGGCTATTGAATTTGAGGACAAAAGATGATAGCTTTTGAAACATTTGTGAGGATTTGAAACATTTATATTAAATTCCTTTGACAAATGCAGCTAATTCCCATTCTCAAAAATAAAAAAATGTCTATGTCCTTGTCAGTGTATGTGTGTCTGTGTTTATCCTAAAACTCTCTTCTCAGGTGTTTGACAAGAGCATTGTTGCTTTCAGTGTCCATTCTCAGTGAGAAATACTACTCGAGAGAAAACACACCAGAGTGTTAAGTTATTAATCCCCACTTTGGGTGGTGTGTGTAAAACAAGCTTTTACAAGAGCTGATGAGAACCCCTTAATTTGCATTACTCCACCCCCTGGTTTGTCCTGCATTCACAACAATGTTAAAAGAGTCACACTCTTAATGTGGATAGGTTCTCTGACCCAATTACACTGCTAAATTGTTCAATTAGTCACAATCCCCACACTTATTAAGGTGACATTTGACAAGTGTTTTACATTTTCCAAAGCTTAAGGAGAAAAGGTGGGATGGTGGTTGGGGCAAGATGAAATTAGGCTTGTAAATCATGATTACTCAAAAATATTTTAATGTACTTGTGAATTTACTTCTGCTAATGTAGATGGTTGTACATATATGAAAGATATATTATCATATATGCAGATGATTGTCTGTCTTTTAAAAAAGGAAAGGCCTCAGATAAGTTTTACTTTAAATGCTGAGAAAACATATCACGTCATAAGGCGTACACATAAAGATCAGTGCAATGTTCCCTTGAAAATAAACGTCTTACGTTAATAATATGTTCAATAATAATAATTGTCTTCTTCCAAGTGAAAACAGTAGTAAAATAGTTATTACTATTTTAGTTTAATGACAATATTTATTCTAGAACTCTAGACATTGGCAGAAATCCCCAGTCAAATACACTGATTAAGAAAGAGAGGGAAAGAGAGAGAAAGGAAATGAAGGACACCAACATAGTTCAGCTCTAGACATTAAGTCAAGTTAAACTCCTAAACGCCCCACCCCTTAAATGTAATCTGTTAGAGGTATATTTGGAATCAGAGATTTTGGAATGTGTCTGCGGCAGTTTATGATGTGGTTCTAATGGCAGGGGACCAACTCATACGGAGGAGACGAATTTATATACATATAAATACACATTCTTGTGCGTATGTGTGTACATGCATATGCACAAGCATGTATATACTATACCTGGAAACTCAACTCAACTGAACTCAAGCTTTATTGTCATTCTTCCACATACGTAGTATACAAAAGAAGAAAATCCTGTTACTACGGACTAAGGTGCATAGAGAGTGAAACAGCAAGAGAAGAATAAAATATAAATAGATTAAACAATATAAAGTAAACAATATACACAGCAGAGTTTAGGTACGATAGATATGAGGTCGATGTGATAAATCAGAGGGTGAAATTAATGTAATGTAAGAACAGAGGTAAGTAAAGTGTGAGTGCACCAGAGGTGGGAAGTAACAAATTACAAATACTTAATTACTGTACTTAAGTAGATTTTTCTGGTATCAGT
>JAAIIK010000021.1:2144298-2160870 GCA_014706435.1 Silurus glanis
TCTCTCTCTCTCTCTCTCTCTCTCTCTCTCTCTCTCTCTCTCTCTCCACTTTCCTGATAAATTTTTTTTTTTCGGGTGGTGCAGAAGTTGCTGGGTCTATCATACTGTTTGCATGTTGTAAAAAAATTATATATTTTCATTGGCCCCCTATTGGGCCATCTAGAAATTATGTTTGCTGTTCAAAAGAACAAACCCTGTGTGTGTGTTTCAAAAGTGGCCATATTTTCTCAATATTTATTTTAGTGCGAATAACACTTCATAAATTCAATTACATTAAAGATTTTTAACCAAATATTATATAAAAACATTTTACTTTTGAAGGAGGGTGATTGTACTGGTACTCTCTCTATTTTTCTTTCTCTTTCACCACTACATGTGCAGGATAATTCTTTGCTCTCTTTAAATTGCCTTGGAATCAAACCAAGGATATTATTGCCATATTTTTGACAATTTAAATAGCCTTATTAATGGATTCCCTTGATCCTGTCTGAACATGTATGCAGCATGTAACTTTCCAGGGTGTACCCCATAATAGCGGGATTGAACTGATCTTAAATTAATGTAGACTTTTTGAAGGAAAAACAAATTTAGGACATTTGGTCTTTTAAAAATTATGTTTATTTAGTTAAACAATGATAGTTGTTATTTATTGTTCATAATGAGCAATGTGGTTTAACTTTGCTGGATGATTAATTAATCATTTAGACAAGAACAAAAATTTAAGCAGATGGTCTTCCTTTGGTCAAGTTTTTTACACTGTTCAAAATAATAAGCTAAAATTCTAATGGTCATTATTATGTATATCATCTTTCCACAGGTATTTAGGAAGAGATGTAGCACACAGTTTAAACTATGAAGAAGTGTATCAGTGGTGCTGTGTGTAGACAGAAAAACTTAATGAACAGTCTGTCTTAATGAATAAAAAAGTGATAACTTTTAACATTTGAGTATTTGTATAAATGTTAGTTTCAAAATGAAGTATTTTCAGTGTGGTGCTTAATTACTGCTGAAAACTGCTCGTGAAATAACAGAGCACTAAATTACTGTCCATGACAGTCACAAGGTTGACAGTTGATGCTGCACACACATTTTATTAATAAAACCTCTTTACAATGTAAAATAGTTTTTACATTGTACAATTGAAGTTTTTTTTTTTGGAAATATTACTTGTCGCAATGCACTGCATTCAAACCAAGTTGAATTAAAACAATTCAACAAGTCTCCTCTCACTGCAGCCACAGCTATGACGCATAAATTATCTTTAGCAGAAGCATTGATATTAACCTCATAAAATGACTCAAAGTTTTCCATGCATTTTTGTGCTTTTTTCCCCATGCATTACAGTTTCCCTGGGAATTTTAAATTAAGACAAATTGTGTGTTTTTGTGTAAAATCTACAGAAAATAATATGCAAAAGTAAAAGGCTTGACAACTGTTTTAAACTATTTTGGCAGACCTTTCCTCACGCTGTTCAGCTTTTCTTGCCACATCAATATATTGGAGCTTATGTAGTTTGCTACTTGCAGGTTGCAAGCTCTAAAAGCTTTGTGATTCTGATCAGAGAAGGCCTTGCTGGCGCTGACGGCCCACCAATGTTCAAACCCAACTTTTGTAGCAATTGTGTAAAAACATGTTCTTTATGTCAAGTTAAAATGTTGCTAAGACATAGCTACAATTTTCTACCATGCTGGGTACACAGCAATGCAACTCTAAAATAAACTAAATGCAACTAGAAATAGCTGCATTTAGGATTACTTCGTTTTGAATTAATAATATTATAAATATTATTATGAATAATATTTAAAATTTTTCACATTTTGATTTTTGTACTGTGAATGCACTGTAAACTAAACTTTTCAATTATGCACTCCTGTTTGGTTCAAAACCTTGATTGTTAAGTAAAATATGACAGATGACACATAAGTGCTCAGAGTTTAACAAGAAGTGATAGACAAAACCTTTGAAAACAGATACTGGCTTTGGAAATTAGTAATGTCACTTTTTAGGAGGTGAAGGATTCTGACTTGAAAAGATAAAAACTAGATATTGAAGGCCTTTCATTATTTTATGATATGAAATTCGGTACCCCACTTCTTATTTTGAAGTGGTCTGACTATAGTGCAATATGGGGGACTTCTGTGCTTATATAAGTGATCACAGAAATACTTGGATAGGTGTGATTCCTCTGCGGGAACTCGAGCTGAGTCAACAACGCTTTTGGGAAAAACTCTGCGTGACCACACTCTGAACCACATGTGTAATACATCCAATGAAAAAACTCGTCATGACCCGGAATCTATAAAAGCACATGACGTGGATACGGCGCTAGCTTCTGTTTGTTCAGGAAGCGCTCTGTCTGTGTGTATTTTCCTTCGGGCAGGAGCGTACTGGTAAAGGGGTAAAATGAAAAGAAAAAAAGGGGAAAAAAAAAAAATTTCATGGGGGGGAAACACACAGTCTATGTGTATCTTGTTTGGGGGCAGAGCAGGTCCAGCACCTTCTCCAGCACCTGCCAGATCCAGCACCTTCTACCAGGGCTTGGAAGACAGCTCTTTAGTATTTCCTTCCCCCGCGGAGAGGGCTCTGCGCTCCACCTTTTTCTCCGAGGAGCCTCCGCAGCCAGTCCACTATGAGGAGCTTTTGAGGTATTGACTCTTGCTGTTTCCAAACTGAACATCGCTTGGCCAGCCAAAGAGCAGAGGCAGTGGTCCTAAAATAAATTAGTTGAACGCTTCCTGCAACCTAGGTCATTGCCTCCATGCTGTGGCCTGCTGTTCTTTCTGGATCTGGACACTGAGGTGTCCAGGTCATGGAATAACCCGTATTAGGCCCGCCTCTTCAGCCCCAATGTCTCCCTCTACTCTAATGGAGTGGAGCTGAAAGAGTGCGGTTACATGATGATTCCCCGGGTCGAAGAGACGCTGGCTGGTTATCCCTCCCCCGGTGCTGCATCATCCCTTAAGGCCCTGGTACTGCCCACCAAGCCCCTTCAGACCTCCTGGGCTCTGGTGGGCAAAGCATACATGGTGGCGGGTCAAGTCAAGCCTATCAGGCTGACCTGCTCAAAGAGCTGAATGAGGGAGACAACATAAAAAACTAGACATCCTAGAGTTGCGTTGGGCCACAGACCTGTCTCTTAAGGCCACTAAAGAGACTGCTAGGGCATCTGGTGGCTGCCAAAAGACACCCATGGCTGACTTTGTCCAGGCTCTCCGACAAGTACTTTCTCCAGTACAAAGAACCACTTATCTAGGCTTAGTGTGGGATTCAAACAGAATGCGGGCTCAGTTGTCTCCCACTTGAGTCGAGTCGACCGTCACGGCCATCAAGAGAGTGAGGGGAGGCCAGTCACTCACTGTAAAGCAGTTCCAAAGACTGCTGCAGCTGCGTCCAATGTGGTGCCACTTGGCCTCCTATACATGAGATCCCTGCAGTGGTGGCTCAGGACCAGAGGGTTTTCCGGGAGAGGCAACCTGATCTGCATGATGGTCACACAGCGAGCCTAACGGGCCTTAGACATGTGGAAGAAACCCGGATTCCTGTCACAGGGCCCCGTGTTTTTGGGCTCTGTGTCATCGCTTAACGCTAACAGATGCCTCCCTCACCAGTCATGCTTCATGCGTTCTATCCTCCTCCCTTTCAAGCCCCAGACAAGGAGAAGCTTATTTGGGTTTGTCCAATGCAAGCACTGGACACATACGTCCACAGGACTGCCCCATGGGGGACAGCATACCCTCAGTAGGTGGATTGTGGATGCTATCTCCTCTGCTTAGGAGTCCTCTTTAGAGCTTACTCTACCCTGAGTGTTGCGGCCTCTAAGGCCCCAGCTGACCTTCATCTGGTCTTACAGACTTGATATTAGTGCCACTCCCGGCCCCTCTGTCCTTTGGTCTAGCTGTACTCATCATCCACACTAGGCAGGGACTGGTCAGTCTGGTGGTATTGTACACTCATTCCCAAAGCGGTTTTGACGCAGCTTGAGTCCCCGAAGGGGAACGTCTCTAGGTTACGCATGTAACCCTGGTTCCCCGAAGTAACGAGAAGTGGAGTCTCGGTTCCACACTCGTGCTTCCTTTACTTTCAAAGCTAACAACAATTAAACTACGATAGTTCAAATGTTTACTTACAGAAATACAGAACCAGTCAAAAGTCTGAACAGACCTCCTCCTTCAGTGGTTTTTCTTTCTTTTTATTACTTTCAACATTGTATATTAATACTGAAGACGTCTAAACCAGTGGTCCTTAACCTTTTTTGCGCCACGGACCGGATTAATGTCGTACAATATTTTCACGGACCGGTTTAATGTCAGACAATATTTTTCCAGACCGCCCTTTAAGGTGTGGTGGATAAATACAACAAAATAAAATGACTGCCATAAAAACTGGTATTTTCTAAATATAACAATAAATGTGAATCCACTGTTATTTTTGTTCATTTGCTAGCTTGGGGTTTCAATTTAGCAGTAATGTATTATCTGTTACCGGCCGGAGCATGTGACCGAGGCAAACATCTTGACGTGCATCAAGAATGAGTCATAGACAGATGTGTAAGAGAGAATCAGGTAATTTTACAGTCAGTAATTTTATTGTTCAGAATCAGATAATAAATAAAAACTGAAATAATGTAAGTTATGTATTCTTTCTGTGCTGCCCGGTACCAATTGACCCACGGACTGGTGCCGGTTCGCGGCTCGGGGGTTGGGGACCACTGGTCTAAACTATTAAAGACACCATACATGTATGGAATTATGTACTAAACAAAAGTGTGAATATGCTTTCTTTTTTTTAGCTTATACAAAGTAGCTATATTTAGCTTTGATGACAGGTTGGCAAACCCATTGCATTCTATTATCAATTTCGAGATTGTGTCCTGGAATGGTTTTCAATTCACAGGTGTGCCTTGTCGAGAGATAGTTTGTTACATTGATTCCCTTCTTAATGCTTTAGACCATCAGTTTTCTTGTGCAAAGGAAAAGCTGACCACAACTAGTGTACAAATCCATATTATAGCAAGAAACACTTGTAGTTTAGTAAATAGAAAAGACAGTCCATCACTTTAAAGAATAAAGTTTAGTCATTCCCGAAAAATCATAAGAACTTTAAAAATATTGCCAAGCACATTCTCCAAAACCATCAACCATTACGATTAAAAAGGCTCTCATGAGGACTGTCCATAGAAAGGAGGACCAATAGCTACCTGTCCTGCAAACAATTAGTTTATCAGAATTACTGGCCTCAGAAACCACTGATTTATATAAACGCTTCTCAGAGTTCAAGTGCCAGACATTTCAACATCCACTGGTTGGAGGAGACTGCATAATTCAGGCCAGCTTGGTCGAATTGTGACAAAGAAACCATTACTTTGGGAAAACAACAAGCAGAATTGATTTGCTTGGACCAAGTGTTATGTCCCATTCCAGGGTTGGGCCACACAGCGTCTTGAATATGAGGTGGATGGGAGTGTATCTGGTATTATGAGAGAAAAAGGATGGAGCACAAACAGTGGGGTATCTTTAAACGGGTTATATTAAGATATGTACAGAACAGCACTGGAATAAACTTCAGGGTGGACCAAGGCCAAAATAACAAACAACCCCCCCCCCCCAAAAAAAAAAAAAAAACACTTTCCTAAACTCTCATTAAAAACAAGCAAGAAACCCACACCCAACACAAATGGCAGCCACAGCCTTACTACCAGTGAGCATGACAACACACGTGTACATATTTACAACTGATTTAATACAGAAAGTATTTACAATCAGCTCTCCAAGACGTAAAAACAGTACAGGGCAAACTCGAAGTCGGAACGGGCGTAGGTCAATTCACGTTTAATCACAAAACATGAAACAGAGTTAACACGAAACACTTTATATGGCCGCCTCCTGGTGAGGTCATCTACAGGAGGTGGGAACGGCTTCATTAACCTGGAGTGCAGGGAAGGCCTCTATTAGAGTTTGAAAAGGCACCTGCACACATACAAACCCACACATCCAACACAACCCGCAAAATACTGTGGATTGAAATACAAGAAACACAAGGAATGAACTTTAGATCAGTGGAACACTGATAACAGTGGAAGGCTAAGGGAGTCCAAATTTAAGATTTTTGGTTAACCCCCATATCTTCGTTAAACGTACAAAAGGTGAATGTATGGATTGTGAATGTGTGGTTGCTGATTTCCACTTCAGACGTTTCCAAATCTTAGTTCTGGCTGTTCCTTCTTTTACATCAGGCAGCATTGCAAGACAGGGAGAACACTGGACCTTCAGTGCTAGTTCCATTGTACACCGAGAGACATAAGGCTTGTTCATGATCTCTGCTTTTATCTGTCCACACACAGTCAAAATGCTTCAGCCAGAGACGCAAATTTTATATGTATTATTGTGTATAGCTCCCTCTTTTCACAAGTCATATGTTCTACAAGTTATCAATGAGTTTACTTAATTTGAAGTTACACAAAAATTCTATCAGTACAGACCGATAGTACAAAGACAACACAAAATAGTGTGGGACAATACACAAAACAAGATAGCGCCAATCAGTAAACCTACTGTATACTCTGAATATACAGTGCTGTGCAAAGAGAACTATAAAGATTATAACCAAGATTATATGTAAACAAACAATGCAGTGCAAAAAACAGCAGTAGCAGCAGTCGAGAGGAGCAAAAAACAGCATGAAAACGGTATAATATGGTTAAGTATAAATAATAAATAAATGGTGGTGGAATGGATTGAGATGAGTAATGAGTGTGTGTTAAGTTCAGGTTGTACAGTTTCAGTAACACACAGTTGTGTGTGTGTGTGTGTGTGTGTGTGTGTGTGTGTGTGTGTGTGTGTGTGTGTCTGAGAGTGAGCTCCAGTTTAGTTCTGTGTGTTGAGGAGCCTGATTGCTTGCGGGATAAAGCTGTTACACAGTCTGGATGTGATGGCCTGAATGCTTCAGAACCGCTTTCCTAATGGCAAGAGGGTGAAGAATGTGAGGGGTGTGTGGGGCCATCCACAATGTTGTTGGCTTTGCAGATGCAGCGTGTGGTATAAATATCCATTATGGAGAGGAGAGAGACTCAGATGATGTTCTCAGCTGTCCTCACTATCCTCTGTAGGGACTTGCAATCTGAGATGGTGCAGTTCCCAAACCAGGCAGTGATGCAGCTGCTCGGGATGCTCTAAACAGTCCCTCAGTAGAACATGGTCAGGATGGGGGAAGAGAGATGAGCTTTTCTCAGCCTTCTCAGGAAGTAGAGATGCTGCTGGGCTTTCTTGGCGATTGAGCTGGTGTTGAGTGACCAGGTGAGGTTATCCGCCAGATGAACACCAAGGAATTTGGTGATCTTGCTCTCCACTGAGGATCCATCGATGATCAGTGGAGAATGGCCACTCTGTGCACAACCATCTCTTTGGTTTTGTCAACATTCAAAAACAGGTTGTTGGCTCCACACCAGGCTGTTAAATGGTGCACCTCCTCTCTGTATGCTGACTCGCCGTTCTTGCTGATGAGACCCACCATGGTCGTTTCATCGGCGAACTTGATTTGGTTTGAGCTGTGTATTGCTACACAGTCGTGAGTCAGCAGAGTGAACAGCACTCGATTCGGACTGACTGAGGTCTACCAGTCAGGAAGTCCAGGATCCAGTTGCAGAGGGAGGTGTTTAGGCCCAGTAGGCTCAGCTTATTGATCAGATGCTGAGGAATGATTGTGTTGAATGCTGAGCTGAAGTCAATGAACAGCATTTGTACATACGTGTACTTCTTAAGGTGGGTGAGGGCCAAATGGAGTGTTGTGAAGATGGCATCGTCCATGGAACGGTTTGGACGATACGCAAACTGCATGGGGTCCAGTGAGGGTGGAAGCTGGGTCTTGATGTGCCTCATGACGAGCCTCTCGAAGCATGTCATCACGATGTTTGTGAGTGCAACGGGATGATAGTCATTGAGGCAGGAGACAGTAGACTTCTTCAGCACAGGGATGATGGTCATCATCTTGAGGCACGTAGGAACAATGTTGCTGCTCAGGGAGATGTTGAAGATGTCAGTAAAGACATCCGCTAGCTGTTCTGCATATTCGCTGAGCACTCTGTCAGGAATGTTGTCTGGTCCAGAAGACTTCTGTGGGTTAACTCTGCATAGTGTTTTCCTCACTTCAGCTGTGGTTAGACAGAGCACCTGGTCACTGTAAGGAGGGGTGGTCTTCCTCGTCTTCACGTTGTTCTGTACCTTGAACCGGGCGTATAAGTCGTTCAGCACATCTGGGAGGGAGGGGTCACGGTCACAAACAGGATGTCTTGTAATTCATGATCGCCTGGATGACCTGCCACATGCGCAGAGTGTCTCCGCTGTCCTTGAAGTGGTTGTGGATTTTCTTGCCGTGTGCGGGCTTCGCCTCTCTGATGGCATGGGACAGTTTTTCCCTTGCTGTTCTTAAGGCCGTCTTGTCCACTGCTCTGAAGGCAGAGTCTTCTGTTTTAGCAGCGCACGCACTTTTGCGTCACATTAGCATCACGTCATCAACACACTTGCTGATGTAGCTGGTCACTGATGATGTGTACTTCTCCAAGTTGATGGAATCGCCATTGGTTGCAGCCTCCCTAAACATGTCCCAGTCAGTGCACTCAAAACAGTTCAGAAGAGCAGAGGTCGCTCCTCCTGACCAGGTTTTCACCTGTTTCAGAACCGGTTTAGAGCATTTGACGAGCAGTCTGTATGCTGGAATTAGCATAACAAAGATGTGGTCTGAGTAGCCGAGATGGGGGTGAGCTCCGCACAATACATGCCAGGGATGTTTGTGTAAACAAGATCCAGCATGTTCGCTTCTCTCGTTGCAAAGTCCACATGCTCTTGTTCAAGAATAACAATATTTTTGTTATTTGCAGATGATGTTCTTTTAGCACCATCCCAAATAGATATCCAACCCTTATTTGGCTTCTGAGTGTGAACATGAATGAAATGCTCTCTTCGGGTCAGCAAAGAAACATTGTGCCTTGTACATCAAATTATAATAATGGGATTTGGCAGATTCCCTTATCCAGATTAAAAAGATTCACTTATTTTGTATCATTGTATATGTGTGGATCAAGTGCTACTGTGGAGGTGATTGCTGTGCAGCCCAATATGTTAGAAAATCCCCTTAATCATTTAGCTAAAAATAGCTAGCAAACAAAGACGAAAGGCTTAGTATTCTAGGAGAAATGCTCACAGCAGAAGGTCTATAGATCACACTTGTGTGAGAAGAAGAACTAGAAAATACCTCAATTAAAAGCAGGAGAGGTGGTAGCTTAGTGGTTAAGGCTCTGGTTTACTTATGACAAGGTTAGCGGTTCAATACCTGGTATCGCTCCTACCACTCTTGGGGCCCTTGGGCAAGGCCCTTGACCGGCTGCGCTTCAGAGGTGCTGCAACATTGCTGACCCTGTGCTTTGACCCCAGCTTCCTACATCGCAAGTATATTAAAAAAAAAAATTCACTGTGCTGTAAAGTACATGTGACAAGCATAAAGCACCTCTCTCTCTCTTGCTTTAATACTGAAATCACAATGACTACTGAATTTCTAGAAAAAAAGGTTTATATTTTTCTAAGAAATGTTTAATGTTTATGGCTAAAGTACTATTCTGATACAAATAGATTTTTAGACATCTACTGTAAGTAATGTTTGTAGAGGATATCTGTAATTAATCAAACTGTATGGCATAAGCAATCGCTCTATAAATGGCAGGGATGGGAGTGTTTTAGAGATGTATGTATTGTTGTTCAAATAATAATTAAAAGCATATCAAGATCTCACTGACAGAGCACTGAAAGCTCAAGCTTTCCAAGCTTGCAAATCAAGTATTTTGGTCCAGACAGTTTATAGTGTCTTTTCCAGCGCCTTCAAAATCCACTATGGTTTGGCAGAAACTCTAACATGCTGAATGTGCTAGAGAATCCTATCTAAGAGGGATCACTTACAACAAGCATAACATGTAGTAAGACAGGCTTTGTCACTTTGTCAGGGCAAAAGAGAAGCTGCAAATCAAGTGGACATCCTGAAATGGCATTAAAATGGCAACAGAAGGTCAACCTAAAGAGACAGCTTAGGCATAGGTTTAGGCCAAAGAGAAACTTTTAGGCCAAATATTGTCAGAAACTATTAGAAAAGTGATCCTTTGGAAAATTATATAGAAATAAAAATTAAAAAAGGAAGAAGTCAAAGTATGTTGGTCTGGTTGGAACCGGATGTTTAAGTGTAACAAGAAATCCATAATGATGAATGAATGAAAAATACATCAATCATACCATTGCTATACCCTTAGTCACTGTGGAGGCCTGTATGGTTCTGTTGTTGACTTGTTTGCAACACTGAATAATGTGGAACTTCCATAGAACACATAAGCTACTTCAACACAAACCAGGGCCTAATCAACCCTGGCCTAATGCATGCAATGTTACTAATAATAAAGGATATAGGGAAAAAAAAAAAAACTGTTCACGTGTCAGAGAACTAACAGCCATGCCTCACTCCAAAGCTCAGACTCTTGCTCCCTGCTACTAATCAGCTACACCTGTCCTCCTCCTCTTAATCACCTACACCTGTTCCCAATTTACCTGTCCCCTTTATAAGGTCACTATTCCCCTTCACTCATGGTCTGATATACCAGTTAAGACAATAGAGCCCCTGGACTTTCTACCTCTCTGGTTCCCTGTGTGTCCATGCTTCTGGCTATGCTTCTAAGGAAGCATTCAGTTAAGTTTACCATTTGCTCCAGTCACCTCTCTCATGTGTGTATGTTGAGACAATAAAAGACACTGTTTTACTCCCAGTTTCTGACTCCTGGTCTATCTGTGACAACACAAGTGCTGTGTACAGTATACTACATTTAACGTTTTTTTCAGTCAGCTAAAAGAAACTGCATGTAGATATTTTTATTCTTTTTGTAAACAGTGAGTCACTAGTTAATTAAATTTTATAACTTATTTCATCTGATAGGGTGATGAACGTGAAGCTGGAAGTTTAAGGGGTGATGATAAATGTCATCAGTGCCTATGCTCCACAAGTGGGTTATGATATGGAGGAGAAGGAAAAATTCTGGTGTGAGTTAGATGAAGTGGTGGAGAGTGTACCTAGGAATGAAAAATTGGTGATTGGGGCAGACTTTAATGGGCATGTAGGTGAAGGGAACATAGGTGATGAGGAGGTGATGGGTAGGTATGGCCTTAAGGAGAGGAATGTGGAAGGGCAGATGGTGGTAGATTTTGCTAAAAGGATGGAAATGGCAGTGGTGAACACATTTTAAGAAGAAGGAGGATCATAGGGTGACGTATAAGAGTGGAGGAAGGTGCACACAGGTGGACTATGTTCTATGTAGGAGACGCAACCTGAAGGAGATTGGAGACTGTAAGGTGTTGGCAGGGGACAGTGTAGCTAGAAAGCATCGGATGGTGGTCTGTAGGATGGTTTTGGAGGTGATGAAGAAAAGGAGGAGAGTAAGGACAGAAAGAAGAATAATATGGTGGAAACTGAAGGAGAAAAACTGTAGTGTGAGGTTCAGGGAAGAGGTCAGACAGGGGCTCGTGGTGCTGAAGAGGTGCTGGATGATTGGAAAACTACTGCAGAAGTGATGAGGGAGACAGCTAGAAAAGGTACTTGGTGTCACATCTGGAAATAAAAAGGAAAAGAAAGAGACGTGGTGGAATGAGGAAGTGCAGGACAGCATAAGGAGAAAGAGGTTGGCAAAACAGAATTGGGATCAACAGAGCGATGAGAAAAGTAGGCAGGAGTAAAGGAGATGTGGCAGCAGGTAGAGAGGGATGTGGCAAAAGCCCAAGAATGTCATATGAGAAGCTTTATGTGAAGTTGGACACTAAGGAAGGAGAAAAGGATTTGGCCAGGCAGAGAGATCGAGCTGGGAAGGATGTGCTGCAAGTTAGAGCAATAAAGGATGGAGATGGAAATGTGTTGACTAGTAAGGAGAGTGTGTTGAGAAGATGGAGGGAATATTTTGAGCAGCTGATGAATGAGGAAAATGTGAGCGAGAGAAGGTTGGATGGTGTGGAGATTGTGAAGCAGGAAGTGGATAGGATTAGTAAGGAGAAATTGAGAGCAGCGATTAAGAGGATGAAGAGTGGAAAGTCGGCTGGACCTGATGACATACCGGTAGAAGCATGGTGATGTTTAGAAGAGATAGCAGTGGAGTTTTTATCCAGGTTGTTCAATAAGATTTTGGAAGGTGAGAGGATGCCTGAGGAATGAAGGAGGAGTGTGCTGGTACCGATCTCTAAGAATAAGGAAGATGTGCAGACCTGCAGTAACTACAGGGGAATAAAGTTGATCAGTCATACCACAAAGCTATGGGGAAGAGTAGTGGAAGCCAGGCTGAGAGAAGAGGTGACCATCTGTGAGCAACAGTACGGTTTCATGCCGAGGAAGAGCACCACAGACGCATTAATCGCTTTGAGAATATTGATGGAGAAGTATAGAGAATGTCAGGGGTTGCATTGTGTGTTTGTGGATTTAGAAAAAACTTACGACAGGGTGCCGAGAGAGGAGTTGTGGTATTGTATGAGGAAGTCAGGTGTGTCAGAAGTATCTGAGGGTGGTGCAGGACATGTATGGCAGCAGTGAAGTGTGCAGTAGGAATGACAAACTGGTTCAACATGGAGGTTAGGCTGCATCAAGGATCAGCTCTGAGCCCTTTCCTTGTTACAGTGGTGATGGACAGGTTGACTGACAAGGTCAGACAGGAGTCTCCGTGGACTATGATGTTTGCAGTTTATATTGCGATTTGTGGTGAGAGTAGGAAGCAGGTTGAGAAGAGCCTGGAGAGGTGGAGGTACATGCTGGAGAGAAGGGGAATGAAAGTCAGTAGGAGTAAGACAGAGAACACGTGTGTGAATGAGAGGTAGGGCAGTAGAGTGGTGCGGTTGCAGGGAGAAGAAGGTGGAGGAGTTCAGGTACCTGGGGTCAACAGTACAAAGTAATGGAGAGTGTGTTAGAGAAGTAAAGAAAAGAGTGCAGGCAGGGTGAAGTGGGTGGAGAAGAGTGGCAGAAGTGATTCGTAATAGAAGGGTATCTGCAAGAGTGAAAGGGAAAGTTTATAGGACTGTGGTGAGACCTGCAATGGTGTATGGTTTAGAGACAGTGGCATTGACTAAAAGACAGGAGGTGGAGCTGGAGATGTTGAGGTTTTCGTTGGAGTGACAAGGATCGACAGGATAAGAAATGAGATAATTGGAGGGACAGCGCATGTAGGACGTTTCGGTGACAAGGTGAGGGAGGCGCGATTTAGATGGTTTGGACATGTGCAGAGGAGGGACATGGGGTATATCAGTAGGATGGAGCCACCAGGAAGCAAGAAAAGAGGAGGGCCAAGGAGGAGCAGATGCAGAGGACAGGGGGCGTATGGAGACAGATGATCTTCTGTGGCGATCCCTAATGGGAGAAGTCGAAAGAAGAAGAAGATTACTGTTATTGCACATACACTCAGAAATATCTACTATATCATTCACTTTTCAATATATAATTAATAACTACAGAATTTTATTCTATGCACTATTTTTTCAGCCTTTATGTTTCCAATTAATGACAGAACACAAACATAGAATGATCTATGATGATCACATAGTATACAGAAAAGAATATCTGCTCTAGTTTCGAATGGGTACACCTACAAGGTGGCCCTACAAAGAAGAGATATCTAATTAAATAGCTGATTAAAAATACATTGTTTTTACAAATTGTATAATTTTTGTTGTACTCAGTGTGGCACACTGTTAGTAGGGTGTAATATAACTGTTTGCAATATATAGTAATGCTTTAAATTAAGGTTCTGCTAATTTATTACTATAAACTTATTAATTAACTTATTATTAACTGATATTGCAATTTTTTTTAAGTATTGCTTCCTAACTTTTCAATGTATATGGTTTATAAGCACATCAAAATGTTACCTCAACCCCAGATCAAGGAAAATCTCCATGATGACGACATTAGTCTGCAGCACAGTGGGAGGGCAGCACAGGTCCACAGAATCATCAGGGAGCTTGGAAACTTGGTGCAATTTAGTACCATGCCTACCCACCAGACCAGAGAATATTCTGTACCAGTAGAACACTCATCAAGAAGACAAAGAATGAACCAATCCCAGTCCCATAGAGACCACTTATCCAGGAACCATGTTCAAAAAGAGCACAGTGCAGCTGATCATGGTCCCAATTGCCCTATCCCAGCTACCTGCTGAGGTCTTGCCACAAACTCAAAGACACTGAAGAATTTATCAGATACTAACTTATGCTTGTTTTTCTTACTGGCTAAGGCTTTCTCATAAACAGTATTTGCTCTTTTCTTATATATTCTGCATGCATAATAAGCATTATGATAAACATGCTATGCATTATTCATTTTAAACATAAAATTAGTGTCACAATAAGGAAAAAGCAACCAAGTAGTCATACACCAACCATTTAAAAGTTTTTAAATTATACATAAGGTTACTTGTCAAACCCCACAAGGGAAAATAAAGTGTTTCTGTAGATTTCTTCTGTTCACAATGTGAATCGATGAAAAGAAAAATTCTGTATTTAAAATTTCTAATAAATGTACAGTATGGAGTGACTGCTGACAATGATATATAGGAGGACTAAAACCTGAAATCTATCAACAGCAGTAGCATGTGTCCACAGTTTTTTGTGGGGTAGTATGATAACGGCAATGCGTAACATTAACCATGATTTAGAGGGTTTGGCAAAATTCACAACCCCTTAGCTTTTGTGAAAAAAATATCCACCCACACACCTTGTCTGGACTAACACTTTGCCTTTTGTATAAACATTGAACAATATCTGGGTGGACCTGGAGTATGTAAAACTAACGCTATGTGGCTTAATCGGCAGGGAGCTTTACACCATAAAAACACTGGGTTCTTCTTTTACTAAACTTTCACATTTGATATCCAGCCTGCTGATTTACTTAGAAATAAAGTAAGCATTATATATAATTTGGGGTTGTTTATAGTAAAGTGTAATGGAGAGTGTGTTAGAGAAGTGAAGAAAAGAGTGCAGGCAGGGTGGAATAAGTGGAGAAGAGTGGCAAGAGTGATTTGTGATAGAAGGGTATCTGCAAAAGTGAAAAGGAAAGTTTATAGAACTGTGGTGAGACCTGCGATGTTGTATGGTTTAGAGACATGGCCTCTAAGTAATAATCATTTCAAATTTAATAAAACGCAGCTAACATTGCAGGAATTAGTGTCTGCTTGCTTCTAAAACCATAAGAAACCAAATGTTTTACATGTGATGTGAACTGTAGCAGCATTGCTAAACCTTTCAGTTATCTTCTATAGTAACTCCTCAGATGTCACAGTGGTGATTTGCATATCAGCAGTGGCATCTATCATTGTCAATGCAGGTTATAAAAGCATTTTGTTTGTGTATGTGCATCCGTTGTGCACAAAAGATAAAGCAGAGCTGTATCAGCATACAGTATTTTCAGCCATATCCATGGGGACCTTGCTTCTTCCATTTGTTTTGACAATAAAAAAATTGTGATTTAAATGCACACCTGTAACTCTCAGTAAACCAGCTCAGGTTTCATTCATACTGTTAAAACTGCATTCCCTCAAATTTGTCAGCACAGACTTTGAAAACAGAAAATTGAGTTATAATCTTCTCTCAGTTTTTGCATGTCTTATATCCAAATATTCTTTGGAATTGCAGCTGAGGTAAGGTAAGATCTTGCTGCCTGTATAGTATTTGTGGATATTTTACAACCATCATTTGTGGAAATCATCCTTCAGGATCCCTTGTAGTGTGGCCTATGGAGGAGGTCCAAAAGGATTAATGATTTCAGATCAAATAATGACATCATAATGGATCTTTGTTTGCACCTACTCCTGGTTAAAATATAATTTGAAGACAGTTGCACAATACACAATAAGGGTACTTAGATACAAATATTTTTTTTTTCTCCATATGGAATGACAGTCAGCGGTTTTGAAGAAACTAGCTATATTCTGAAAACAGTCTATTAATGACAATATCCTGACAGTTATTTTTTGTATTTTAAATGGGTTAATTACTTTTAGTCCCCCACTGTCAGGGATCCAGCTGCCACGCCCCCTTTGGTGGCTCTCTATGCCTCCGCTCTCCCTAGAGCTCCAGGTTTAACCACGCACACCTGGGGCTCATCATCAATTATGCCTCCACTCTCTCTGGAGCTCCAGGCTTAACGATGCACACCTGAAGCTCATCATCACTCCACCCCGCTCCTACATAAACCCCTTCACTCACATTCACTCGCCATTCGTTATTGTATGTGTTAGATGTTACGTACTGCTGTAAGGGTCCACTGTCGCATGCAGTACTTTATGCTGTCCGTCCCATTCGGACTCTACTATCCGGTACCGGCTGCGCTTCTCCTCCCCGCACATCTCGGATCAGCTACACTTCTCCCCTAGCGCACCTCAGACTCTTTCAACCTAAGGACTGCCGTGTGTGTGCGTGTGAGAGTGTGCTCGTGTGTATCTCTCTCCCTAAATCTTACCATTAAACCTGAGCGAGCTGTATTCCGGCATCCGCCTCCTGTTTCACTCGCACCCTGACAGTA
>JAAIIK010000021.1:2161270-2174179 GCA_014706435.1 Silurus glanis
TATATATATATATATATATATATATATATATATATAAATATAAAACACACTCTCGTTTGTTTTATGGATTGATAGAGAAAAGTTTTAAAGATGTCTGTCATTTGATAATTTTATGTAATTGTGAATCACCTGAAAGTACCAAATAAATAATACATGAGACTAAGTGTGCAGTTAAATGACATTATCTTGAACCATTTATTCATTCATTCATTCATTTATTCAACTGTTTTATCTTGGGCCACAGTCTGGAGCTAGTATTGGCAACACTAGCCTAACAGGTTTGGATGCCAGTATATCACATTGCACTATGCACCACATTCAGTAATATCAATTTAGTATAACAAATGCATGTCTTTGACAGAGTGTGAAAGCTAGAGAAACTGATGGAAACTGATACGAACACAGAAACAACATGCAAAAAAAGAGTAACCTTAACTCACAATCAAGATAACACTAAACTGATCCAAAAAGAAATTGCAGCTCAAACCCTGGAATTGTAAACTGGCATTGGCTCCCACTAAGCCATCATAGCACTTGAGCTAAGTGCATTCTTGAATGTTTTCCTATTTATATGCAAAGGTCACCAGCAGTTAAACCACAGAATAAATTGTCAACACCCATTAACTGTCTTTTGTCCTTTAGCCTGTAAAAAGTGAGATTAATCCAATTTTTAAAACAACAAGCTGAGCTACTGCTCAGGAAATTGAGTCAATGTCTTCCTGGTTAAATTGCTCGTTATGGCAAACACTAAAAAGATTGCCTTTAACAAAGACGAAGATGATAAGGTCACATTGGTTAATTTAACATGGATATTAAACAATTCCCAACTGGCTTGACAAATGTATGGATAGACAAGTGTTCCTATTCACCAAACAATATTAAACAGAACAAAGTGTTCTCTAAGCTGCCCAGTGCCAGGGGAGTAGGATGAAAGGAAGCTGATGGGAAATCTTTCACTTCTAAGTATTTCAATAATGTAATCTAGCTCACTCCCAGTTTCTCATTCTCTCTCTTTCAGTAATGCTGTCTCGAGGGGGCCATGCCGCCTGTAAAGCAACCAGCCATAGAGGAAGTGTCTTCGAGAAGTCACTCGATAATGCAAATTTCCTGAAAGTATCATACCAGACATGAACATGAAGACATTTGCGCTACCAAATTAAATGAACTATAACTGACCTGTGTTCTCTGCCATGGATCCACGTATAGCCCCATCATGAATTTTACATTACCCTTTAATGGTCCAGCCTAGAGGATATTGACTGACTGAGGGTCTAATTTATCATTAGGGTTGATGTGAACATGCATCAACCTAGTGCAATGGTAATCTGTCATATCCTGAAGGTTTTGACATTCACACTCAGCTGCCAAACTGATCGGATGATATATTCACTTAAGACAGATATAATGTTGATTAGGACAATCCAGAGGTTTACTGTGCAAATGGCAAATGCCAGGAAGAAATTCATCTTTATTTATTTTTTGTGTGAAAGTGTAAATCATAATTTTTGCAGGACCTGCAATATTTGATGCAAGTACTTCCACAGAATTTTAGCAAATTTGTCAAAACCATTAAAACTACTAAAACATTGCATTCTACAGTTTGATGGATGAAACACTGGCAGACAATGGAGAATAGGACTGCTAATAGCCTTTAGCTTTTAGCCTTTAGCAAAGGGCAGATGATGGCCTAGCTGTCTCCAAGAAAGAAGGAAGGTGCCCTTCTGACAAGGAAAAAGCAGGGAAGAAAACATCAGTCAAACAGTGAGAGCATGTCATGGTTGTAGTTTGCAGCATTTGGAATATAAAATAGCCTGTAAAATGTAATACACAGAATACACAGTTTTGTCTACTGTGTTGCTATGATAAAATCTGAACATTGTCAATCATGGAGTATTTATGAATAGTAATCAAATTGAGTAAAATCTTATACCTACATTTTGGAACAGTGTACTATAGATGCCAACTGACTTAGTCTTACTCAAATAGCTCAATCATTTAAAATGAAAGTCAAATAAAGACTCTTTATTCTTAAGATTTATGACTGGGTATTTCTAATGAGATTTGCAAGCAGTGTTTGTTTAGCCTTTTTTGGCTTGCACTCATTTCTGCCTTTCCAGTTTAAGTATTGATAAGGATTATGATAATGATGAATTTATTTTTTTAAACAAGGAATAGTTCTGTAGTATAATATTCTCTTGTGGCTTTCTGAATTCTGCATTATATTATTAATGCATATATAAAAAAATGAATCATCTTGATGCATTCATACTCCCTTCTCAACTAATAAAAAAATATATGATCTGGATGGCAAAATATAAACTTTAAACAAAAACTATTTTGTCTACATCATTTCATGGCTTACGTATGTCTATACTGGTGTAAAATAGGTCACTATATAAACTGTACTGATTTGCAAAATTTCCATTTTTCCACTCCGAGTTAGCTCTTCCTATTTCAAAACAGCCTGCAGACTCCTGTGCTTTAGCCGAAGGCTGCTTACGTGTATCGTATCACATTCTATCAAACATACAAAAAAAATTACTGAGGCACTCATTGGCATTATACCACACACTATACACCAGAAGTAAAATGCATGTGAGCCAGAATGTAGAATAAAGGACTTGAGCATCTAATAGTTGTCTGAACAGACAGGGTGTATGGTGGCTGGAAATTCCTCAACATTCCACAGCCGAGTATGTGCCCGTTATCAGAATGTCTACTGCAATGGCAGGTATATTCGTTATTGTCATTTTCCTTTCTCAGGTAAAAAAAAACTTTTTTCAGAGTGATTCTGGCAGAAAAAAATTTAACACTGAAAATAAAAACTGTGCCATCTGGGGCTGGACAAATGGCATAATGTCTGATATTGATCACAGATGGGTAAGAAAAAAAATATACCATATGGATGCAGGTACTGCATTACTTTACCAGGTACTTTATTTAGAAAGTAAAAAAAGATGGAAAGTTTTAGTATATTTCTCTGTGTGTGTACCCAAGTGTGCTTTTTATAAATATGTTATAAATGTTGAATTAATTAAAATATAGCCATAGAGAGCTGAATGTTTTACATATACCCTAACACATTGCTGCTATAGACACAAATAAATTAAATATTGTAGATATACAATTATGTAATTATTATACTTAAGTAAAATAAATCCAGCAGCAGGTATCCTTAAAAGAGATTTTAAAAAGACTAGCATTCTAGTCTGTCAGAGCAAATGATAAACAAACGTCTGTGTGCATAAATCCCTCCTCTGTTTAAAGTAAATCAATGCTTCCACCATGTGGCCACATCTTCTCATTACTAGTAAGGGTCCTGTCTTATCCATGTATACATACAGTATAGAAAGACATACAGTAGATTATATAAAATATTAAACACATACAACTGTGAACTTTTGTTCATTTAGCAGCTGCTACTACTCATGCTCAAACCATGAATGTTCTTTTTTTATTATTATTGTCAATAGACCACTTCTAAACAAGAAAAACGTTCATAACCAATCCATGTAAAAAAAAAAACCAAATAGCACAGAAATCTTTATGCAGAGGCATGCACATATAAGAAGTCCCTTTATTTTGACCACATTTCCCCAAATTACTCAATTACATCATATATCATATAAGCACAAGATGGTGCTATTGTATCAACCTTTTTTCATTACAAATTCCCACTCTGACATGTTGCATCAACACAACCTTATTCACATATCTGTATATGATATTGTTTTTGTATATTATATCTTGAAAAATATTCATAAATACAAATATCTTAGCCCTTGTGTGTGAATATCTCTCAGAAGCGAACATTGAGAATAGAGCACAGGGTCTGGAAACTGTAAAATAGAGATAGAAATGTACTGAAATATATGCTGAAATGTAACCTTATGCACATTATATTTTAGGTTATACAGGCACAAGTTCTAACTGTGGGCAAATAATGTGTTTAGGGTAGGACCTGCCTGTATTTCCAAACAACCCAAGCCTTAAATAAAGTAGTTTAAGGGTTCTTTGGCAAATTAAGAGTCCCACAAACCTTCTTACAACACAACGTTCCAGGGTTCTCCACAAAATCATTTAAGGGTTTCCCCCAAAAATCATTGTGCACTGCATTTTACAGTATGACCAGTTAATGTGTTTAATTTCATTAAAGAAAAAAACATAGGTAACTTATAATTACTTTGAAATTAAATAGCAAGAAAGATTGTGGTATCTGTCTGGAGCTTTTAATCAGCCAGGAAGACAAGGCAGGAGTAATAAATTTCAGTCATTTTTGTCTTAATAATTGATCCACCACACAAAGTTCACAAGCATGTCATTTGCTCACTAACATGCAACTTCAACAGCTCCAATGTCCAATTTCAAAATAGCAGTAACACAATTCTACTCTTGAACACATCAGTTCTTTTATGAAGGTAGACATACGTGTCAAAAGTAAAGTGAATGCTATGTGTATGAAGTGCAGCACAGAAAGTTATGTGCAATCACACACAAAAAGGAATTTGTTAGATGGATTTATTTTTACTCACTTGAATAATTTTTGCTTCAAAACCTTTCTAAATGAAAAACCTTTAAGTCAAGGGTTCCACATTGGAACAATTAAGGGTCTTGTTATACATAAATACGTTTATATATGCTGTAAATGTACAAAATGTTATATGTATATGAACTATATATAAATATACTAATGATCAAGCTTAAACATGTTGATTTAGGTATTTAACCTCTATATTCCCCACTTGAATTATTTTGTTGTAAACTTAATTTTTGTGAGAATTTTCACTTGTGAGAATAAAACATGTATTTTAAACTGAAAACAGGGTTCTGGATAAGTATTTGTAACACTTCTAAGAATTCATCTTAAAATAACCTTAGAAGCCTAATTGAAGGTTGAAAAACATCACAGGAAGTAAAAAATGTGATGGGAGCCAAATATATGATCATCATCATCATCAACACTAATAATAAATTATTATCAAATGTGAATATATACATCATTTAAGAGACACCCTTTTCCAACAACTTACAAATATCCTTTTTTTTTTTTTTATACAAACAAGCAACGAATGGTTAAGGGCCTTGTTCTAGGGCCCAGAAATAGCAGCTTGGTATTTGAACTTCTAATCAGAAGTCCAACCTCTTAACCACTAAGTTACCACTCCCATGGATCCTCATTTATATGAAACCTAATAATTTAACACGGTTTCGGGGATAACAGATTTATTGTCACTTACACCAAGAACATTCAGCCTTGCTGCTTCTGTCATTTCAGTGTCAGCACATGCTGGATCAAACTCCCTTTCCCAAGCTCCTCTGCCATACTCTGTTCTAAAAACCAATTACAAAACACACCTTATCTCAAGACTTCTGATGATGCACACCTGTTCCTCATCTTCATGTAATCTGGATTCACTAGATTCAGCAGTCAATGCAAAGCTTTACTGTTATATCAAAAGGCTGTGCATTGACTCTTTCATTGCTAATCTAATTCTCTGTGTTTTGTTGTTGTTGTTTACCTGTTTGTTTGTTTTTTGTGTCATCCTGATTGTGTCTTGTCTTGTTTATGTATTTGCTGATCACCAGACCTCCTGGGTGTTATCGCTTATTCTGTTAGTTTATTTTCTCTTAAAGTCCTTTTTTATGAAACTCTGTTTGGCACTTCATGACACAGGACTTTGCCTCTGACATGGAAGCAGCAGGTTTTAACAATCTATGCTAAGCCATCACAGCTCAGGCCCACATAGTAGGTAGGCAAGAATAGCTAATCACTGTTTACACTACTTTGGGAAACCTAATAAACCAGCTACATAAATTAGTAGTGCCAATCCTGATCAAATTCATACCAGGTCTTTGGTCTGGACAACTCATTGTCCAACCTGGTGTATATGACAGCAACCCAGTCAAATGCTAAAGATTTCTGCTAAAAGTCTCACTTCATCTGAAGACTTCAAAAAAAGTTGTGCAGATAGAGTTGAGACTGTGCAGTCCTACAATAATCTTGTTAAGTATTTTTGTTCTGTCTTTAAATCCTAAATCAATGACACTGCACAGCAGCCAAATTTGACCCTGTAGTACCTTCTACAGAAATTGATTGAAACAATCCAGCTCTGAACAGCATCTTGTTAGGGGTGGAGAAGAGCTATAGTTACTGAACTGTCCTGTAGAGACTGCTATCTGTCACAATATTTACTCACTGAAATAGTTATACCTCTTGGCAAGATATTTATGGAAAGAAGAAAACCTGGACCTACACAAGCACCAGTTGTTGAAGAATAAGAAATTATTTCCTTCTCACTAAACATTGTACATTGTAGACTGGCCACAATCCAAGAACTCCACATAGATACTAGCCCAAGCTCAGAATCAATTCCTTAAGCTGAGTATTGACAATGCTACCCACTGTACCACCCTGTCATGCAGACATGTTACATGTTAGATAAATTCATCCTAGCATGTATGTATGACATCCAGAAATATTCTGCACACAACTTCACTGAACATATCAATGTCTTACACAGACTCCAAGCCAACAACCTTCTTGTCAAAGATAAAATAAAAAAGTGCCTTTCTTAGGATACATTATCCACAGAGAGGGGATGGTCATGGATGATGCAAAGGCCCTGGTCACAGAAAGGCAGAATTAAAATGTAAAAGCCCTTTAACATTTTTTTTGCTTCACGTTTTCTTTTGGTAAATTCAAGACTAAAAACTGGCTCAGAATTCAGTGGAACTCAAATTCTATGCAAGCATTTGCTACAGCCCCATTCTAAAACCAATTCTGACTCAATCCTGTCAATCAAATTGTTATTGTCTATAAATTTTAAAGAAGAGGCACCACTGGGAAGAGGAAGCTGAACATTTATTTACCGTTACTGCTTCATGTCTCTACAAGCCTGATGAGTGTTGTTTTCTTTCAATCACTGGTTCATTATTTCTTAATAACTGAATAAAAATGGAAACCGATGCCTTGTCTCAGTTATTTCCTGGCAAAACAAAAACCAGCCTAGTGAATTATACTTCATAAGTTACACAAAATTCATGGTTCGGTACGCGCCTCAGTTTTTAAGACGCAGTTTGGTTCAATATCGGTACAGTTAGGGGGAAGGAAATGTAAAACCTAAAATTCCTTGCCGTTTTTTTATTATTAACGTTTGTGAACATCAACAGTTTACATTTTAAAAACTATTTTAAATAAAATGCCTACTTGGTTAAATAATATATAAAATAATATTTTATAATATTTTATAAAAATAAAATAGAATTAATCAAAATAATGCAATTAATTGTTTTATTATACTGATTAGATCGAGCAATCAAATAAATTGGCACAAATTGAATTGATTAAATAAAATTTAATAAATGGAAAAATGTAATTAATTGTTTACATTTGTTAGACCCCATTTGGGTAATACATTTTTATAATTTCAGCATACTTTAACAAATGTCTTTATTCCTTCCATCCATCATTCATTTATTTCCTCGATATGCAGAATTGTTAGGATTTACAAAATTTAAGGGAAATGATTGAAGCTGGACATAAACCACTAAAAAACCCATTGTGCTAGTGTTAGTCGATAAAGAGCGGCTAACACTAGTGCTATGGATTCTTTAGCGTTTTCATGCATGCGCAAAACAAATCTTATGTCCAGTACAGAGTGAGTAGCCACAGTGACACTAACTCTGGTTTCTTTTTTTATACCCCTAGCATTGTGTATGTTTTCATGTTTTCCTGCCTCTTAATGCGTTCCTGAGGGAACTCAGATTTTATGTTTTGCACATGAAAAGGATTGCATTCGGTACATATGTTCACCGAACCGAAAGCCCTGTACCAAAGACTGTCGGTACGAATACATGTACCATAACCACAATTCCCACAGTCCTACATATGTGCTACTTATATGTTTCTTACTTACCACGTATTTAGGGAATGACTACCATTTTGGTAGTAATACTGTAGACAAGTCTTATCTCTCTTCCAGCACTCTTGCATGTATTTGTGTAGAATTGATAGTGTCTCACAATGTAATTCAGACCAACCAGTCAATCCTTGGCTCATCATCTTCATGATTATTGTTCAAGTAGAGCAGGCTAATGATAAAAGGAGACACATACCAAAGACTTTTTGCCACAAAGAAACCAATAAACTATCATATTTCGTACTTTGGATAGAATATGCACATTATTCTCTCAGTCACAGGGCTCACACCTTTTTAATGTGGGTCTTGGTTTTCTATTACTCTGAAAATGTAACACTACACTATGAAGGGAAATATCATAGGAGTAATTCGACGAATAGTTAAAATATATAGGTCCAGAAAGAGGTTCATGGATGTGGTGAGAGAAGACATGCAGGTAGTTGGTGTAAAAGAGGCAGATGTAGAGGACAGGGTGGTATGGAGACGGATGATCCGCTGTGGCGACCCCTAATGGGAGCAGCCGAAAGAAAAAGAAGAAGAAGAAGTTAAAATATATAGGTCCAACACAAACACTAAAAGGCACATACTGTATATACCATTGCTCATGTTATCTATTATTACAAGAAATAAATTTAAAATCACTCAGCATGCTAATGACCTATGAACTGCAGCTACCACACCAGTACCACTTGTCACCCAGTGTCCATGTTTCACTGCTCACTTGGGTGACGCATTTTAAGTTGAGTGACATCTTCTACGCCTTGACATGCAGGAGCCTTAGACATTCAGACTATCCTTAACTGTTATTGTCACAGGGCCCAACTACATTATCTATTATTAACTCCTAACTGAGTTGAAAACAATTCAAAGCATAAAGAGTAGATTTTGGTTTAGCCTGATTTGTTAGGATAAGAAAATGCATTCTTGCAGGAAAAGATTGCAAGAAAAGATGCTACACGTTATCATGCCAGTTGCAGATTGCATAGTAAATCAGGTAAAAGTCATATATTCTATATTTTTCTCTATTCTTCCTCTTATAACAACTGACTGGATTATTTGAATTTGCCATATCGAGGACTTTGATGTTCATTATGAAATTGGTTACATCAGCAGCCCCTTTTCTAGCAGGGCTAAGGCAGGTGGTTAAATTATAAAACAATGCATGTATCACAATTTTAAAACACAAACTACAGCACAGCCTGCTGAACTACAGCAACTGATATTCTAAAAGATGAGGTACAATGATTATGCTGCAATTAGCCAGAATTTTGTTGTATTTGATTACTAATTAAATCTGTATGAATACGTCATTTTTATTATCGCACCTAATGTTGTTTTTACTATTAAAGAGCAAGCATTAAACATACAATCCCTGGTAGGATGTCTCCTTTAAGAATAAAATCTGTTTTCATTTTAAAACCAATCACAAAATTAGAGTTACAAAATTTCCACAGAACTGAAAAGTTGTACGTAAATTGTCTGAAACTACAGATAATTGTTTGTATGTTTGTGTGTTTATGTCAGTCTGTCTATGCATACATGTATGTTCCCCAAATAAGAACCTAATCTGCTTTACATTTGCCATATTTATTTTCCTTAATCTATAGCCAACAATACTGTAGGAACTCATCCCATTATCTATGGTCAAAATAGAAAAAAGTGTTCTTCAATTTAGTTTCTTTGATATATTTGCCATCGTGGGGTCTTCTGGGCTGTTTTAAAGACTTTCAGTCACAATATCCTGACATCGCTCAATGTGTTTTCTCTCCAAATGCCACAGAAGAATGCACTCATCTATTGAGTTTGAGCAACTCTTGGGAGGTAGAAGCTAAAAAAGCCTTGTGGGCTTTGATGCAGAGTTGTGTGTTAGGTTGCAATGGTTAGCTGTTAGAAGAGGCAGTGTTGGGAACAGAGGAGTCAGCGGAAATGTGTTTCTGTTCTCTCTCTTTCTCTCATTGTCTATTTAAGGGCCAGTAGGAGGGGGATAAGGAAGAGCAAAGGAACCCACAGCAAGCTTTAATGTGTTAGTTGTTCTGATGTCACTTATGTTATTGATTATGCATGATTATGTGCTCACAATCCATAACTGAGTTAGATTAAAATGAAAAAACAAAGCTGTTTTGTTTGTAGTGGCTTACCGATGCAATGCCTGGAGGCCATTAGATCTGTTCTGATCGCATGAGATCAAGCAAAACTTTTTTTTTTTTTTTTTTTTTACTCACACACTAATCACAAACACATGACACTCACAACAAATACTCTGAATTATATGACAATCAAAATAATATTAATGTATCTGTAATTAATATTACCTTATTATCTAATTGCATAAAGGAGTATACAGGAGAATATAAATCTCAATATAACTTAAAAAAAAGAAGCATTATTCTAATTTATACTGTATTTGAACATTAAGATTCATAACTGTGTGGGTAACTTGCAAAAGAAAAGCAGCAAAAGTTCTCTCAGTCACTGTTCAGTAAGTGCCAGCAAAGAGGTGTGAATACAATAAGCATAATGATGCTTAAAGAATATACTTGTGTCTTCAGTAATTCTTCTGAGTATATGTTAATTCAGTGAGACAGCTGCAAGCCTGTTGAAGTCAAACCCACATGTGGTCAAAACAACCATGGTGGCACGGACATCCAGCAGACCTGCCATCCTGCTGCAGTCCTGATCACTCTTGACTTTTATCCATCAAAACATGGGCTGTGGTCCCTATGTGTTTGTTCTGGGGAGAGTACAGTCCTGTGATTTGTCACTGCGAGTCTGTGTTGCACTGTGGGAAAGCAGACCGCAGAAGGCCCTGGAGGCTCTCTTGTACTCGAAGCAGTTTTCCGCACAAGCCAGCCAGAGGAGTAGTGGAGAATGGGACTTTAGTAAAACCACGTTTTCTGTATATTAAACTGACGTGCCTGAGAATGAGCAGTAATTAGAACAAGGTGAGTGGGAAATGTGCCATTTAACAAAGACCGTTGTTTCCCTACTGGTGAAGCAGAGTCTGGGGCCTTTCCTCAGATGCCTCATGGACCTCATTGCTTTTGGTTCAGATCCCACAACAAATTATTTCAACATTCTTACCTGTGTAGAATTTCTCAGACAAATTAGTTAAAGATTATGAGAGGCCATATAGCCTATATCTATATACTATATACTTTATACATATGTATAAGTCTTTTAGTCAGGATGCAACTTGTTACTTTGCTTTGAAGGAAGCTTTACTGCAAATCCTGTGTTTTCTTTGCATGCACACTAGTCAAGCAACATCAAGTTTTTCAGTCTTCCAAAGTGTTCTTGTTTTTACCTAAGCTAAGACTGATTTAAAAAACCCATAATTTGTGAACTCAAGCAAGAGAGGTCTTATGAGGCCACTCTGTCATAACTGTCCTGCCTAATATACTTCAAATATACAGCTGGCACACTCTACATTTTTCACACAGTTTATACACACAATCCATCAAAGCAACAAACCATGAAAACCTAATCACACAATCACACAGCTTGTTCTGAGATCAGAAGATACCTTCAATGCAAAGTAACTATTGCAAATGAGGATGATAGTAATATGCAGGTATGGCCTAATTTCTAGTTTAGTGCCAGATTACTGTGCATGTGAAAGAAGCAGTGAGCCCTCACATCTATTAACATATTCATTTGCATGTTTCCTTGGTTCTCAGGGCGGATGCAAATGTTGAAAATACACACACACACACACACACACACACACACACACACACACACACACATACATATATATATTTATGCACCGTGCAGTTTATTAATACTGTATACAGTATAGTCCAGAATTATTGTCACTATTCCTTAAAAGAGCTGACACAGATTGTTGTATAAAATAAGGTCTTGCATTGTTGTATACCACACATAATTATATCTTTTTTTACGAAAAGAAACATAAAAAAATATATATATATATTATTGTGTAAAACTGCTCTTAATTTTGTTTCACATTTCAAATCTTGTTGTCAGTCATTCTGGGAGAGAGAGACACAGTGAGACAGATGCTTGTTAATATTCACAATAACAGATAATAGAACACAAAGCAGTTTACAAATTTCATTAATCTCCCTAGTAGTCATGGGAATTCAAGCTCTTTTCAGTGAGTCAGATCATTTGGCTCAGCACACCAAGCAGAGCTGGTTCTTTTCAGTTACAAAACATTTCCTTTCCAGATTTGACAATATATAGATGATTTAAGAAATCATTCTCTGCCATAAAGAAGCAAAATAACACTACTTTCTACTATATTAACTTAAATACTTGTTAAATCAGTAGCTATTCAAATGTGCATACAAAAACATTATATTTTATGTACTCCATTTAGGGTTTTTTTGTGTACTGGTAATCAGCACTAAACTATGTATAGTACATAGTTCAAGCACAAGCACAGATGTTGGAAAGGGAACATTTGATTTAATAGCACCAAGAGAGAGAAGCTAAACTGCTTAGATCTTAAAAAGGAAAATGATTGATACCTGCAAGATCTGGCTCAGAAAGCCATCTTATCGTGAAGCATACAGCTCTAATCCCCAAAAGATCACAATGTCAGAAATGTACACATTGGTTGATGCTTAGTGTTATCAAGTTTTAAACCCATCTATAAAATTGCCACCTCAATAACAACAAGCTGTTGGAACGATTGCTCTAATAAAGTTCATCTGGAGAGCAACCCACAACAAGCAGCACTATAATTTCACCAAACGTCATTCAAACTAAAATTGAAATCAAGCTGTGGCAAGATGTGGCCAAAATGCTTTGGCAATGCACACTATAAGCAAACGTATTTACTGAAAAATTTACATTGGGATTGCACACAAGATAAAGACATGCTACACACTGTGAAATGTATTGGCTTACTGGTGCTTTAGGGGCTTATGTGAGGCTCTTATGAAGGTGAGGCAGAGAAAAAAAGATGTGCACTGTACCAGGTGTATTGTGCCTTTTAAAAAATACTTTGTGCAATGTTTATATA
>JAAIIK010000021.1:2177495-2190272 GCA_014706435.1 Silurus glanis
TAATAATAATAATAATAATAATAATAATAATAATAATAATAATAATAGCCTTTTGGGAAGTTGTGTCCCCTTAGAGGGAAAAGTCAAACTAGTACAAGGTATTTTTTTCAAAATACTTCATAGTAACCAAACCTTGACCAGGTTGAAAACCTATTGGAGAATAGCTTTGCTAGACACTGCTCATGTTTGTACTGAGAAATATCTTGGTAGAGTGAGATTATATCCCATAGTATAATTTCAAAGACTTTGTGAGTCTGCAAGGTTTATAATACCATGCATTTCTAATACATTATCATTACCATTTTTATTGAAGCAACTCAGAAAAGGACTTATATGAACAAAACACAGTGCAAAATTTATTTTTTTATTATTTAACCCTCTACTGCACAGCGTTGCCCTCGGGCAACAAAATATTTCCTTAAGCCCTAAATCTAATGGATGTCTCTTTAAGTATTTTGCAATCAACTAGAAAAGTTAAAAAGTATCAAAGAACAATCCAATAAGGTCTGGGAGTCAGTATCCATAATTATTTGAAGGCGGGACTTCCTTTTCTGCCACATGGTCACAGGAGCACATGGTGTGAGGACGAGGTAAGATTATTTACTTTGGTAATCTTATTTAAATTGAAATGAACTGTAAATTAAAATATATGTGCACGTATGAAGGCATGGAGAAGCTTTTTGTCATGGTCTAAAGATTTTTTGGTTATTTTGCATTTTTAGAAATTAAGTTTTTCTTTTTATTGCCTCAGGGCAACGTTGTGCAATAGGGGGTAGTTTCTAAGGATGTTTTTGCTGACAATGTGTTTTGATGTCATCACATATTATGACATCACATGACTGTATTTATGCACAGTATAAACCCTTATGTGTTTATTTATTTATTGTTTTTTACTTCTTTTAACACATTGCATTGTATGTGTTGCTGATGTGATGCCTCTTGCGTGGTGGGAGGTAATCAAAAGATTTTTTCATTGCTGCAACAACAGTTTACAGCTCACAAGAATGGCTGATACAATACAAGATACAAGATTCGGCCTCTCATAAATCACATCCTTACCAAGCTAAAAGAACTGCCTATGTGTGAGACATTAAGTGTGGATGAACAAATAGTACCATTTAAGGGCAAGAGCAGATTCAAGCAATACCTCCCCAGTAAACCAAGAAAATGGGGTTACAAATTCTTGGAGGACGGCATTCCACACAATTTTGGGATTTATACTGGGAATGCTGTCCATCCACCTGAGCTTCCAAATGTAGGGGCAAGTGGGAATGCAGTACTGCACCTAGCAGAAGCAATACCAAAAAATTTTAATTTCAAATTGTTCTTTGACAACTGGTTGGTGCTTACCCTATATCTCATGTCAAAAGATGGGACAGAGGCTAAAAGAGAAAGATCGAGGTCCCATGCCCTGCAGCAGTATCCACTTACAATCAGCACATGGGTGGTGTTGACTTGTTGGATTCGTTGATTGCTTTATATCATAATAACCTCAGATCAAAGAAATGGTATCACCGTTTAGTCTTTCATTTGATTAATATGGCAGTGGGTATATGTTGGCTAATCTACAGACGGGATTGTGCTAACAATGGAATGACGAAAGGTAACCGTATGTGTCTGAATGCCTTAAAGTCCCAAATACCACATAGTCTGTGCAAATCATAAAAAGATGGGAGAAAGCAGGGGCAGGGGCCAATGGCTCCCATTCCTAACCAGGATGTCTGCTTGGACAATACCTCACATTGGCCAATAATGTGTGACAAGAAGAGAAGGTGCAGAGTTCCAGGGTGTACAGGAACACCCAAAGTGATGTATAAAAGGTGTAATTTACACCTCTGTTTCACAGCAGAGAGCTGTTTTTTTTTTATTTCGAAGTACATAAAATAACACAACACACTACATGATACAAACACACACCTGGGGGTTGGGTGTCTAGATGGTGCATTAACGAGTAAAAACATTGCAAAAATGTATAATATACTGTTTCTTTGTACATGAAGGTTGTATATACAGGAACTTATATGTTGTATGTATGCATAAGGTGCACCAGTATTGTGTAATTTTCATTTTAAAGAGAAAATTAAAGTACATGATCATATCAGTGCCATCAGGTGGACATTCTAAGAGACTGTAGATAAAGGTGCATTGATTGGATCTTAACAGATTAACATTATGGTTAATAAATACAGAGCAAAACATGATTAAAATGTTACTAATTATAATGATGTCATAGAAGAAAATTCCTGTCCTGACACAGAGCAGAGATTTTTGGTAAGTCTGACTGTAGTCAGCAGGTAGCATTTTTTATCACAGTAGAGCTGAAGTATCCTCATGCTGAACATGCTCCACTGTTTGACTTAGTAGATTTCAGAGGAGATGTGGGGTGATCTCCACAATTGTTTTGTGTAGCAGCTTCTTGCACTTCAGAGGATTCTACAGTATTGAGGACTCCCAAGGATTCCCCATTAACACAAACACAGTGAAAAGGTAAGGCCAGAAGGCAGGTGCAGCTTTTTTTTTTTTTTTTTATTATTAACATGTCCAACTGCATTTTTATCTTATTCATTTTAATAGAAAGAAATCAACATTTTCAAGAGAATGACTGTTTATAGCATCTATATATCTATAACTTACAAATTATAATAGGAACTAAATGTACCTATCAAACAGTGGTTGACAAAGTAGACAAACAGTCTGTACACATGTACTTGAGAAAAAGTAGAGATACAGTATATAAAATATTACTCCAGTAGAAGTAAAAGTGCTCCTTTTAATTTATCACTTGAGTAACAATAAAAAGTAGTATTTGCCTTAAAAATGTACTTAAGTATCCACGTAGTATGATTTATTATGGCTATAATGTCCTATTGGCATTTTTATCACAAGACTCTTTCTTAATGAACTCAGTTTATATGAACAGACTTTAATGTTACTCTTAGCACACCAATCTTTAATAGAATGATATTAATGAGTTAAACAAATAAGGCCACAGGTGCTGTGGCAAGTTAGAGTCAGCGGTTTCTTGCAAAATGTATCCTCTCAAAATGTTCTGCTTGATATTGAACTGATGCTGAACTTTATGTTCGTGCTAAGTAGATGGCGGTTCTAGCATGAATGACAAACTGAGTGAACCAGGTCATGACCCAACGTCTCCCCCATTGATTAGTTTCAGCTTTGAAAAGCTCCTCTCTGCATCAGCTACCGTCACTGGATGAGTAAGACATATTCTCAGAGCAGTCCACGAATTTGGAAACATTTCTGAAAACTCTTTCATGTAGAAATATCACCCTTAATGCATTAATTGCACCATTAAATTCACATGTCATTGTGCACAATTCATCAAAATCTCAGAACCAAGAACTATACAACTCCGTGGCTAATTGTAGTCATAAGATACATCTATAGCCTTAACATATATGTCTTTTAAATTAGCCTTTGAGCTGCACTGGAGATTCCCCCTTACTGAACTCATGACCTATTCAGTACAATCACAGAAAACCTTTATGACTTCGGCTTTATTAAAGGTAACCAAATCAATAAGTGCCAGTTTATCTACAATCCAACTAGACTAGTGAGGTTGTAATTGTTTTGTTGCTACACACATTATGATAAACTACATACTATAAATGATAATGTTATGCAGCTAAAATAAATATTGTTGTTATATGCATAAAAGCCTATCAATCAACACAGCATAACCTACGTGATATAAAGTGATTAGCCTATTTCTTTCAATGCATTAGCCTTTACTATCCTCATAACGAGATGATCAATGCCTAAATCTGCCACTGCTAAGCGGCAACCAAAACAAGTTTAAACCAGTGTGCGCTCTACTCTTTCTTTCGGCTTTTCGCATTAGGGGTCGTCACAGCGGACCATCTGCTTGTTTGATTTGGCACATGTTTTTACGTTGGATCCCCTTCCTAACGCAACCCTCCCCATTTATCCGGGCTTGGGACTAGCACTAAGGCTTGTGCAACCCTAATGGCTGGGGTTGGTTCCCTGACCGGGGATCGAACCCAGGCAGCAGCAGTGAGAGCGCCACATCCTAACCACTAGACCACCAGGGAACATAGTGCGCGGTCTACCCTGATTTGTGTTATTACTGCGCGCTTGACCAGTTAAGTTTTTATCCACTTATAAAAGAAAAGGAACAGCTGAATTTGCAAAATGTATGTGAGTAAAAAAGATAAGAATAAAATATATTTGACTTTGAAATGTAATGAAGTTAAAATAAAAATCTCCCCAAACGGAAATACTTGAGTAAAGTACAGATACGCGAAACACTATATAAAGAACAGTAACGAATTACATTTACTGTCCACCACTGCAATCAAAATATTCAATAAAAAAATAAAATCAACTCTACATCACATCACAATGCCAACGATTATCTTATAACCCATAACAGCACAAGCTTTCTTGTTTCTTTATTAACACCACAGTCTAAAAAATTCTAATAATTAAAACAAAGGCTGCTTATTTTCTTAAAGGTCAAATTGATATTTCTGGTTACTTAAAAAAATGAAAAATAATTTCCCACAGACAATATCACATTCACTATGCCTCAGTTCAAACATTTAAGACAGTCACTCTGATACCTGGTTTCCCAGTAAGTTCAACAGCCAAAACAACTATTGCTTACACAACAACCTCAATTCTGACTCTTTAAATAATCTCACATGCATTTGCATGTAAAAACCTGTCAAAGAAGTTCAATGAGAAAAAGCAGTAAGAAAAAGGGGTAAAAAAAGAATCAAAGAAATAATGTGTGCTGTACTCCTCCCTCCTGATAAAAGAAAGAAAATTTTGGCATTCAGACAAATGAGAGGCATGCCAACAATTCCCTGTGAAGTGGCATTCTGCAGTTTGCCCCAGGCCCTTCAATTGTAAATTCGTCAGTGTCAACACTGTGTAGCTGAGAGAAGACTTTGAAGCAAACAGAAGCTTGCTAATCAACGTCAACACGGAGGTATTTAATTTCTAATTTTCTTAACAAAATATATCTTACTGGTAAAATTTGATTGATCTTAGAAAACTACTTGGCATGTCTGAGTTCTGTTAGAAAATTATTCAAAAAACTATCAAACTTAGGTGCATTTTGAATATACTTTGAGTATATTTAAATGTGTAAATAAAGTTTTGGAGCAAGTCCACATTATAGAAAAGTCATGAAGACTTCACATGTAAAAAAAAACACAGTTACACAGTTACAAATTGGTTGTATTTTTATGGCTTTCATGATTTTTTGCAAGTGATTTTTACTCATATTATTTATTTTATTAATAATAATATAAATACATATTTAATAAATACATATTTCTTTTTTTTTTTTTTTTAGATGTGCTCGGATGATGTAATGAGGTGAATTAAGTTATCGTGTGCTTTTTCAGAGTTTAACATGGTAAAATGCACCAAAGCATGTGAAAATGTGTGAAATGTATGTGATCTTTACCTAAGGGCACTGGTGAAAACACACACACACACACACACACACACACACACACACACACACACACACACATGCTTTGAAATCGAATTGTTATAGAGTGCATAGTGTAAAATCATGGGGATTATTACATAGGTGGGATTATATACATATATAGACCATTAATTCCATTCAATGCCCTACACCTGCAAAAGAAAGCAAAGGTATGCCCAACTCTTGCCTTCACATACTAAGCCTCACTCACAATACCTCTCTTTAGATTCTTTTCATAGATATCTAGGTTTTTTTGCAGACTGTCAGTTACGTTGATTTACACTGAAGAGAGTCAACATAAAATTTTAATTACAACTCCCACCTGTGCTGTTTGTCCTTTACTGACACTAAGGGAATGCTCTCGTGTGGCAGCCCCAGGCAATTGGGGAATGGATGAGGTTTGGATTTAAGGGTTGGGGGTTAGTCTTGTCAAGCCTACTACAGACCTAGGTTGATAGATTGGCATCTCTTCTAGACTCATATGTGAGAAAGTTTGGCTTGACTGCTGTAAAACTCTGCAGAGCAGCAATTTAAAGTCTTAAGTGCAGAAAAACCAAATCACGCTGAACTGAAAATGACCTTTAGGAATTTCAGTGTATTTGATTATAATATACAATGAATATTATTGATTAATTATATGAACAAACAAGAAATATACACTTTACATCTTTTTGATCTAAAGTGTTCTTGGATAATCTCAAAGGTAATTTTGAAAATTACATGAGGTTGCATTTTTTTTTTAAGTTTCCCAGAGTCTTTGTACCTCAAAGTTTGCCGACACCTCCTCTCTTCTCGTCTAGTTTTGACACGTCGGCTCGCTTTTGTTGGATCACTCTTGTCATATTTAGTTGATGCGCAGAGAACCTGACCCCTCCTGTAGAGGATAGCACAGTCGTAATTGGTGCAAATGCGTCACGGCTGGAAGAGCCCGGGGCGAAAAGATCGTTTGCATCCTGTCGGGTTTTCGGCCTCTGCTCGTCGTCTTGAAACACACCTGCCAAACCGTAATTATGCCTTGATGTGAATACATGTCCCATTTCATCATCACTGTTAACAAAATTAAGCCAGCCTTTAAATCTGTGGATTTTTCCCCATTATCTACATTTTCAATTAAATCCCACCACTATAAGCCACAGCTATTATTTAGTCAGTTGTGGAGGTTTCAAGGAAAGCAACCTGATATTTTTAAAGAGAGCTAAATCAATCGTTGAAGCAAATGAATGATGTATGTTATTCCTTATTATATAACTATGAAATCCTTCTGGATTTATACACATTAATCTTTTTTGCCTTACTGTCCTTGTTTAGCAAATAATAACCCTAACCCTAACTCTAGATAGATAGATAGATAGATAGATAGATAGATAGATAGATAGATAGATGCAAATCTTTTAAAAATCATTTTGAGACCTTATCCAAATAAAGCAGTTTCTATATTTCTGCTGCTAAATGCTTAGTCAGCAACAGCAGTATTTGAGACAGTAAAGACAATTGGGTATCCTTCTTCCAATTTATCAGGAATCTGCAAATGATGCAAGCCAAATCCATGGAAATATCAGAAACGTGAAGGCACGCCACTAGTTAGTTGAGTGAGCTGGAATAATTAGACAGATCTTTGTTTTTGTTTTGTTTTTTTATAAAAAAAAACTACAGATGTATTATCTTGATGAATCTGACACTAAGCAGTAATTGCTTATAGTGTCAAATGTATTCAAATGCTGCTATAGCCTGTAACACTTTCAATGATGTGCCAGGAGCACTTGCTGGGTAGCTAACTGTAGCTAGAAACATGTATGAATTAACATGAGGCAGCAATAAAAATACCTTACTTTATATATGATTAGATAATTGAGGTGGTTTGTCAGCATAGCACACTTAACATTCCTTGCATATAGAAAATTTTTAGATTAGTTGCATGAGCTGCAGATGTATATAAAGAATTTTTGCATATTAATAAAATGTAAAGTTTTTCCATTTGACAATTTTGTATTATTATTTCCTTTTCCTGTTGCTTTCACTCGTATGTATGTTTTTATATTTTTTTTAATTTTCTGTTCCACCGAAAGTTAAGGATATGAATAAAATAAAAAAGCTTTTATTGTTTTTGTTTGATTCACACCAAACAAAACTGTGTAATGCAGAATTATTTCCATTGCACATACACTAATGTTGATGAATTAGCTAGGCAAAGTGTGCAGACTTTTATTTAAAGGAGGTAAACAGGAGATTCACCCTTCTCAGCTTATGCCCTAAGGCTCACGTGTCATCCTCTGATAGACAAGGCAATCTGACCTGATCTCCCTCTCAAAGGTCTCCAACCTCTAACAGAGCTGACTCTTTGAGCAAAATGCAACAACAAAATCCAACTGTCAGTCAGAGCTTAAGTGTACAAAGTTACTGTTGTCATGTTAAGACGTAAATGTCCATGATGTGCTAGAACAGTCTCCAGTTTTCTGTTGCAAGTCCAATATTTATTTCTTTGCAGTTCTTATTTTCTATTGTTTTATTAGCTTCTGTCACACTAACAACAAACGTCACCGACCTCCTCTTCTGGCTCTGCTCACCTTTGCATAATGCATTGTCACAGGTATTCAGTAATTCAGTGGTAATCCAAGTGCCTTCATTCAAGGTTCACCAACCCTTATGGCCCTGGGGAATCTTTCCTTCAGATGCCTATCCTGTTGTTTATGGTAAACAAGCACTAAAAAGGATCATATCTGAGTCTGTCCCTTTTGGGTTGGCAGATCTGATTAAATGAGGGTGGTGGTGTGGTGGTGGGGGGGGGGGGGGTCCATAAAAGAAAAGCATGAGAAGAAAAAGCACTTCACTCTCTGATCCACGTAAAACAAAGATGATTAAATCAAAATGGGGTTTAAAAAAAATACACTGTCTTCTTTCCCCCGCAGTGCCACCACTTCTGGACACAGCGGCCACAGCAGAGACCGGAAAAAAATAAAAGGAAAAACTATGCATCCAAACTTCGTACAGAGGCCTATTGTTAAACTGTGCTGTTTTCAGTACGGGCAGAATTATGAACTAAGCATTTCAAAGCAATCCCATCCAGATGAGAGTTTCAAACAAGGCCAGGCCTAAATCTAAAGCAAATGTCTGATCCTAATTGTGTTGTGGTGAGTTTTTTAAGGTGGATAGTCAAAGATTGGGCACATGGATTGAAAATCTTATAGAAAGTACAGATTGAAATGCACATTATGAATGCCTACCTTAATAAAATAGCCTGTAAGACTATAAGGAGTCTTTGTATAGATATAAAGAGCCAAATAGGAAGGATTTAATTTAGATCAAGTGACAAAGATACCCATACACTCCCAATCAGTGTAGCAAACCTGGAGGCAAAAGAGCCATATTTTTTATAGCAACATTCATACCTTTAGTTAGTTAATTATAGTGCGTGGGCTCACTTGGTAAGTAAAAGCCTTAGGGGTGTAGAAAGAGGTTTCATGCTTGATAGAAAGTTTCAGGAAAACCACACGGGATGTTCTGTAAGTTTTATCCACTAATCAAACAATGACATATGGATAGTGCAATGATTAATATAGGAGGTAATGAAATATCTAGTTCTGTGTATAAAGTAATGAACCCGAGTGAGCAAAAAAACATGTCTCAGATAGTTGTGTCATCTTGATTTAAAAAAGTGAAAGATTCATTACATCTGAACACAAAAAAGTATTTGGGAACAATGGACAATTATTTAAGAGCTCATTAAAGGCATGCTGGACCAGTAATTGGCGTGCAACTCTGTTCAACTGGAGCTTAAACTGCAACTGTGCTGATTTCAGAAGGTTTTTTCAAGACCTATCAAAGTGAATGCATGTACACACATGCATATACACACTTGTAAAGACATAAAACTCAGTGTCCCACTGTGAAGGAGAAAGGGGGAAAGGGAAGAGTCGTCATTATGTGGCAAGGTGTTTGTTGTATTATTTTCTTTTGTGTCAGGACCGGCATGCCTCATACAGGTTTGCAGAAAAGGAGGAGGGTGTTGTGGGTAATTATAGGGAGATGGTGAACTAAGTGACCCACCACACCCAACACTTAGAGTGGCATGTTGTCTGTGTTCTCCAGGTCCTGCCCAGTCGTCTATGAATGACAATAGGCCAGACCATGGAGCCAGTAATTAAGCTCTGCAGTAGAATCCACTCTCCCAGCCCAGGTCTTGCTCCGTCTTAGGCACAGGATTCCAAGTCCTAATGACCCTCTTAATCATGCAAACACACATATGCAAAAAAACAAAAACAACAGCAAAAAAGGAAAACTTTAATTACCATGAAGTGCAATTTTTTTATGTGGGTTTTGTTCTGTGTCAATTAGAAAATTCTAATGTGTTGATAGTTATGCGTATAAAAAATAATTGTGAAACAAATAATTTTCATTTTAATTTGGTACACAATATTTGCAGTTTAAACATGGTTTCGTCCCTTATATTGTGAACAATTTGTACAATGTGTCATAACATTTTAATAAAATATGAATGACTGGTATTGGATGCAATCTTTCACTTTACATATGTACAAAAGTGCCATCAGGCATCTTATATAATGGTCTACTGGTGATTAGACTTTATTTAAAATAAATAATAATAGAAATGCACTTCTGTATCAGTAGAATTGTCTGCGTAAAAAAAAAAAGCTGCTTATAAACTGATAGATTGATTGATTTATTGATTGATTGATACGAAATAGAAATGTTTATTGGATTAATGTAATTTTTAGTTTAAGGTTTATAACAGCTGAAATAAAATGGGAGCGGCAGTGTGTGTGTGTGTGTGTGTGTGTGTGTGTGTATTTGCGCAACTGTGTATATTGTTTCTAAATGACGGGAACCGAGTTAAATTCCACAGAAGAAAAAAATGTGATATTTATTCAGCATTTAACACTAGAGGGCGCGCCATGTCTCTTTCTTTCTCACTGCCGTGGTCGGGCACTCTGCAGCACCAGCAAGATCTGACTCGCTTTAGTGATTCATGATTCTTTTAAAGCATACCTTAATAAAAAAAAAAAAAAAAAGAAAGAAAGAAAAAAAAGAAGAAGATGCAGTTAATCTTAATGCTCTTAAAGTCAAAACAGAGTAGGGATGATCCAGAGAAACGGGCCGATCTTTTTTTTTTATTTGGGGTGTTGTTTTTGTTTTCCCCTGGCACGGTTCTACTTAGTCCTGTATATTATACTGCTATTAACCAATAATCGACAGTTACACAGTAACATACTTTACAGAATACATAGTGTAAATACATCCGAGTACATCTGCGCATGCGTGACTAAGTGAATTAATAAGATAAGTAGGTCATGCCCCATCATGCTCGCATGGGAGTGACGAAACTTTTACTGTTTAACACACACACGTCCATCTGCATCATTTCATTATCACGATGCTTTCAAAGCCTTTTAGTAGGCTGAGGGGGGAAAAAGCTAGCACCTGCTTATACTGTATATGTGTAAGTGCCAATAATACTCAACTAACTACTACTACTAAAATAAAATTAATAAATATAAATAAATAAGTTAATAATACAAACGTATTAATAATAATAATAATAATAATAAAAATAATAATAATAAAACAAGTGTAAATATCTCCACATTCCTCATTGTCTGTACATAAAGAAAAATTTAGTGCTGGGCTTTTATTATTATTATTATTATAATTATTATTATTATTATTATTGTGACATTTGTGAATAGATGCAATCATGAAGTATGTTGATTTGATGATGAGGGTAAAAATGATATAATCTGCAACAAGTCGTCTCCAAAGGTTTTGAAACTTGGAACAACACATAGGTTTCCTGCTTCTGGAATCCCCAAGATGCTGTTTAATTACATAACAAATAAAAATAAATCAAAAGTCCTGGGGCACTCATTTGTTAAGTATACAATAACATAATTGTGCCAAAATCTGATTTTAAAATTGCAGGTATTATATGAAATGCATTCATAATGTCGACGAAATTCTTTTGTAGAGTTTAGCGTTTGCCTCCCCACAGCTCAAAATCTAATTTACTAGAGTTTGCATGGGTAAATATGATATGTTACTTTAAACAAACAAATATAAATAAAACAACAAACAAATGAATCTTAAATAAATCTTCTGCATTTTAGACTATATACAATGTGTTTTTTAATAATAATAATAATAATAATAATAACAAAAATGTATAATTATTATCATTTTATTATTATTATTATGTATGTATGTATTAATTTATTTATGTATCCATTTTGACTATGTAATTTCACCAGTGCGATACCTTTCACTTTTACATTAAATGCTGCACACATCTTAAAAATGTACCTGAGATGACACTTTCAGTTATTTCATCCTTGAGTCATCTGCATTCTCTTATCTTATTCATATAATTACACTAAATTAATTATTATTAATTATCATTATATCTGAGGATTTCCAGGATTTTCTCTGCTGCCAAATTCAGAATTCGTGTTAAAGCCAGAGGCAATAATCAATATAGTGGCAATACACATGCGGTAAGATTTTTGTGGGCTTTTGTGGGTGTATGTCTGTTCTCTTCAACCTGAATTTGAATCACCCTTCAGGACTCAAGCCTGTTCTGTCACACTGCCTGAAATTAAACTGACAGCACTTTTGCCTAGGGCTTTAATCCTGGACTGGAGTGCCCATTACAGGCTTCAGAGAAGATCTTCTTGACTCTCTCTCTCTCTCTCACTCTCTCTCTCTCTCTCTCTCTCTCTCTCTCTCTCTCTCTCTCTCTCTCTCTCACACTCTCTCTCTCTCTCTCTCTCTCTCTCTCTCTCTCTCTCTCTCTCTCTCTCTCTCTCTCTCTCTCTCCCTCTCTCTCTCTCTCTCTCTCTCTCTCTCTCTCTCTCTCTCTCTCTCTCTCGCTCTCTCTCTCTCTCTTTCTGCAGATTAGAGTGTAGAGTATAATTCTTCTTATTAAAATGTTTTTTTTTTTTTTAGTACATTTTATTTTTAAATAAAATGTACTACACTACACTCTATACAAGCATAACTAGTGGTTTTAGATCATATGTCTGGTAAGTTCATTCGTTTGAGTTTATACAAAATATTTCAACATGATTCATAAATGTCAATGAATAGGCATGTGTTTACATATTTATCACTTTATCACTTGCTGTAATTATGCCATATATTTATCTGCACTTTTGCACGACTGCTACATTTTCACTTCTGGTAGATGCCAAACTGCATTTCGTTGCTGTGTACCTGTACAATGCAATGACAATAAAGTTGTATCTATCTATCTATCTATCTATCTATCTATCTATCTATCTATCTAT
>JAAIIK010000021.1:2220069-2232306 GCA_014706435.1 Silurus glanis
CACACACACACACACACACACACACACACACACACACACACACACACTCACATACATTCCCCACTTAATTGACCTGCTTCAGGCATGACTAGACTTGGAGGCTTGGCGTTGTTCTCTACATTGGTGAGTAAGAAAGAGACGCATCATTGGGGAGGAGTGAGCACCCTGCTTCTGCGAATACCCCTCCACCCCCCATCAAACTTTTAATGACCTACTTAATAATATGTTCGAGAGTGTGTACAAATGTGTGTGTGTGTGTGTGTGTGTGTGTGTGTGTGTGTGTGTGTGTGTGTGAAGAAAAATATGTCCTTGAAATAATCAACCGGTTTTCTTTTGGTTACCCAGCTGAAGTTAATTTTGCTACAATGTCCATTATGTAAATTGTTTGGATCCAGGCAATGATTAAATGTGTGTGTGTAGGTGTGTGTATTTAACTCAACTACTGTAAAAACTGTACCTAATTTTCCCATGATAGTGGTAATGCATCATCATTTTTACTATTTGACAAAACATAATGCTTAAAATGCAGTGTTTGTTAAAAAATAAAAGAAAGAACTAAAATATTTGATCCTAGCAACTGAAACAAGGGTGGGATGTTAGATATATGCATAGCAGACACAGAGTAAAAGAAGTGCTGTTTACGAAGATAAAGCTTAATCGGGAGCAAATATTAAGAATATTTAATTGTCTTGACGTAGTGTTTTTTTTTACTTATTGTATAATTTGGGTTATTTTATGGTGTTTTCCTTATAAAAGAAAGAAAACCCCTCTCTGAGCAAGTGCACCAAATCGTTTGACAGGAAGAGTCTGATAATCACAGATCTTCATTTCACATACAGCAACTTAATACTTATTATTAAGATCAGTCACTTTTAAGATCAGGCACAAACACTAAGACATCCAGGGAAGATCATCCTGTGGTATGTTATTTCAGAGTGCTGTTTTACACCCAGCTCACACAAACACAATGTATAAGTGTACGGGTGTATATTTTACTTAGATCACAACATAACATAACAGAAAACAGTCTTAAAATTAGCCCTTGTAGATGTATTTGATTAGTGACTGTTTAGAAGCATGTCTCACCTGCGTAGTACCCCACCAAGCAGGGAGGCGTTGAGACACTCAGGTGGGGATAACCGTCTCTGAACCTCGGCTACAGTCACTTTGTACTTAGAGGTGGAGCTGAGCAGAGATAGTCGACCGGGGACAGAACAGAACACTTCTGTGGGATTGGAAACCATGCCCAGCAAGGACTCCCTCTGGAAAGGAACACCTATGGGGTTGCCCTTAGGATGAGTCAACGGTCCTGCACAGAGGAATCAGAAATATAAAAAATACCAGAAATGCTATATTTTTCAGATTGTCATTAGGCCATCTTTTATTTATCTGCTTCATTATTGATCACCAATTCAGAGTCTGTCAGGGTGATTGTCTGTCAGGTTTCCTGTACATATTAGATATGTTCACTTTTAAACTGAAAAGTCCAGCTGCGATAGGTTTTGGGGCTTTCACAAGTAAACTTCCAGTAGAATCAGAACCCTCACATAACCTCACTTCAATACTGCATGCATGCTAATTTTTTTTGCTACTATTTGTGTTTCCAAGCACCTGATCATTACAGTGAAAGCGAATCGATTTCCAGCAAACAAGAAGCAGTAAGGGGGGGAAATAAATATTTAATTTTACTCATCTCAAAAGGATGTATACTCAGTATAATTAAGAAGTGATGTTCTTATGTGAAGACAGTGTGGTCTCTGAAGTTCTCTGAAGCAAACTTTTTAATGAGAAACAGACATGCATCATCCTACACACCAACCACCACACATAAGTCACAAATTATTGCTTAGCATAAGCCACTAATTCCATCATCCTGCTCTTACTTTCTTTACCTGTTAACAAGCTCTAGTACTAAAGAAGCATTGCTATGGAGGGAAAGTAGCAGACTAAGATTAAACTCCATGTCATAGTCTGCAAAATAAAAAAATAAAGAAAAAAATAAACCAGATGTCTGCCAGTGAAGCAGGCATTACTCATTACTCATGCCATTGTCCTTACCAGCAAAACAAAACAAAACAAAAAAACAGATAAGACATAAGAATCACAGATGGCTGGTCATTTAGAACAAAATACATATCTATTATTATGTCCATAAACCATATGGTATCCATAATCAAATATGCAACAGAAAACAATACACCTAATGTGCAACGGTTCTATGTGAAATGCGGTATTCTATTCATTGTAAATTACAAGTCTGCAAAATAAACATATGCTGACAACATGTTGTTGGGAATTATAACACAATACTTTTTTTTTGGAGTATCATGTGACTGCCGACCAGTGTAACTGCATAAAACGGCCGTGTTGTGTTGATTGGACCCGAGTTTGAATCCCAACAATCCAAAAGATGTCTGTAACTGACTCATAGTTCGGCACTACTGGACACTGCAAGTGCATGCAAAGAACCAGTCAGCTTGCTATCCCTTGAGGACAAGTGTGCCCCTTGCCCTCCTGAAATGACAGGAATCAAATATTGGCTTGTAATCGGCCACATCTAACACTATGAAAATAACCATTAAATAAACAGTAAAATAAATAACCAATAAACAAACAAACAATACAAATGTAATAAATAAAATAGTAACATGGTTATACTGTGCTCTCATAGTGTTAACATCACTCCATCATCCAGCATGTCATAATCTTCTTTTCTCTAATTACTTAATTTTTTTCCCCTGTGATTGCATTTTTTTGCTGTTATTTTATATAACGCTGTTGTTTTGCAAGTCAGCATTTGTAATGAGAAACAGACATTGTCCTTACTGACAAACTGCTGTTAAACACTTTTGCTGCGTCTCTAAGTTTACACACAAACAGGCTCATCTGCCTCACTTTTAACACATTTTCGGCAACTACATTTCCACTTATTGGCCGTAACTGTAAGGAATACTAAGCAGATCATAATGCATACAGTGCATTACAAGGCCATTACCAAATGCTGGATAATTGTTCGGAAAACATAAACGTTGGCATTTTTCATGGTTATGAAAAACAGTATTATTATTGCAATAAGCAGGTGGGCTTACTATATTCATACAAAACATTAACAGAATATTTGTTACATTATCAGGGTATATTATATAAAATAATTATCCTATTTTTCACTATTGTTGTTTATTACTAGTGTCGTTAAGGCACCACAGCTCTCTGTCAGTGCTTAGCTATTCATATGCTTAACTACTGTCTTATCATTCATCTAAAACTGAACTTCAATCATCATCAAAGTGCTGTGCATCATATCATTAAAATAATAATTTTTTTAATACACAACACTGTAACCATGGCCAAAATGCGCCTTATCTGGAAGCTGAACATACTCATACTCTAGCTACAGATTTCTATAGTTTACCACCACGTCATCAAACTGAAGAGGCCTTCAATTTCTGTCGAAACAATTCACCCTGCTTTGATTTAATTGGCTTAAAACAACTAAAGCCTCTCATTTACTTTAATATTGTCTGTGGTGGCTATGCTCATCCCTGAATGTTCCATTCAGTACCCAAGCTGAGATCATTGACTCAGATAGTTAAAAGAAGTCATTTTGGATAATAAAACCAAAACTTATGTTAACCACAAAAGCCAACACTGCACTGCTTTTCTTTTTTTAAATATTGGTGCGAATGTGAATTTGTCAAGAAGCTACAGAGTTAAAAATAAAAACTGTCTTTTTACAGTCCAAATTACTGACTGTCAACTGGGCTTGCGTTGAGAATTTCGCATGAAGCAGACACATTTTAGAAAATAGCAAAGACTGATATTTTATCAAAGATTTACCTGATGTGTCCTTTCCCATTCCTAAAACACAGGTCTTTTTATCAGGTTGATTTAGTCTGGTTTCATTTGTTTAGTTTTTAATAAAAGCTACCACCATATTCAGTATTACCACTTATACCAGTATTCATAGCAACATAATCACATATAAATGACTAGTTGGGCACTCATAGTTTTCATACTTCTCCTTTTCACCATACTTTGTGTTACATTTTGTTGTATTCCGTCATTGTATTATCTTAATTTGGGCAAAATAAGTTTTACTTTCACTTAAATAAAACTTTAATTGCATCATTTACTGGCTGATTATATCAACTCATCTTTGTGAAGTATTATGAGAAACATTTAGATGAATGACATTTGAGCTAAATATCAGTTTAAATATTCAGTCTACAGCAAGACCTTCAAAAAATATCTCTGTACGCTTACTTAAAAATATTTCCTGTCACAACAAAAATGACTGAGCAAACTGTGTTTGTCTCAAAGGTGCCCCACCCCAAGTGCTGTTGTTTCACATTTTCTCCTTTTGCGTGAGTTTACTGAGGCGCTAAACTCTGACAGCACTCAACGCCAATTCAAAAAGCAAAAAGAATTAAGCTTAGACAACAAAGATGGCCTAGGCCTCTCCTATCTGAGCCAGCAGAGCATTCCGCAACTTGTCAGTCTGTGTGCCATTTTGAGAAGATTCCTCCTGCTGACTTTCCATTCAGCCTGAACGAGAACTACAATGCCGCGAGGATCAAACCCAGATTAGTTAAATGGAGCACATGGCCAAGAGGATTAGTGGTGAAGTTTAAACCAGAGCTTCCTCAACTTTTCTTATATACGCTTGCATTGTGCAATGCATCTGGGATAGGTGAAGTACTTCAGGACATAAGTGTATTATGTGCACCCATGCATATCCCTGATATTAAAGTGCAGTACTGCTTTTTTAAAATATATATATTATTAATGGAGCAACCAAAAGCCATTATTCGATATCGCATGACCTTGTTCCTGTTTTCATAAAAGAGTGGAACAGACAGAAAAGACTGGCATTCAGCAAGGTACGAAAACTAAACCAACCTTTCTTGATGACTGTCTGGTCAGCAGTTACAATACTGTGGTCATCCACATGCTGAAACAACAGACAAAATTAAATAGAAATTATAGCATTTTCTCTTACATGCATAAAAAAAAAATCTGTCTCATATTATGTGTGTGTATGTGTGTCTGGTTAAATAATTGCACTCCAGTTAAGCAATAATTTATGGAAAAGCAAGGCCTGATATACTGACCACTTGGCTAAAGAACACTCACTTGGACATCATCAAGTCCTTGCCCCATTTCATGCAGTCCCATATTCTCGCCCATTGTTGACTCAAGTCCATGGACATGTGGAGGTAGCAACTCTGGCCGTCGGATGCCATCCCTACGAACATTCGATGATCCACTGTCTAAGCCTAGCATCTGAGTGGCAAATCCACTGCGGGCATGTGTTCCGATCCCATCTTGGTTTTGACGACCAAGCCATGGCTGTTGCTGATTAGACGTCGGGGACTGGTGAATAGAATTGATGTTGAATGGATCGCCTAGATGAGAGTAAGGGTCGTTCGGCTGGGTGTATGGTAGTGGTTGGTAGGGAGGAGGGAAGTATGGTGGTTGAAAGTCAGAGCCGGTTGAGTGTGACAGAGAAGGCGCTGGACTGTAGAGGGGCTGACTAACCACTGGATGATGCGGTAGACGTGAATTTCCATTGCTGTTGCCATCGTGCCTCTCCTGCTGAAGTGTACAAGTTTTATTAATGTCAACTCAAAAATGAATTGAAAGGTATGCAATTATGTGGAGCTATAGCTTATATGCCAAAGCGCAAAAATATATCAGCTAGTGGCTCAGTGATGATTGCTTGAGCGCCTTGTCAGAACGCCAGGACAACAAGTCCTGGTACTGCCACAATGTCAACGTTGGACACTATTGTCCAACAAGATATGCTAAGATATGCAAGGAAAATGGTTTTGATATTGTATGTCGAATTAGAGGACCTCTGCTAAAGGAATTTGAGATAATGATAATTTAGATGTGCATAATAATAATAGTAATAATAATAATAAAAAACATTTTATCCATGAGCAATAAAACCCACATTATTTGTCATTTGAAAACTTGAATATCTGCCCGCCAAAAAACTTTATTTAGTTTTTATTTTTTATACTTATTTTTAATTCAAATTGATTTTAAACCACATCTGTGTCGAAGAGACAGAGCTTGTGCCATAATGATGTGTTTTTCTTTCTTACTTCCTTCTTTTCTTTTCAAAGATCACATTTAAGCACAGAATAATTTGTCCCACAGAGAATAAATCAAGGATGCCGTTACGGTACATAATGCAGGCCTCTGGTCAGCGTGTGATTATTGTTAAAGGTGCTTTGTGGAGCTGAAGGGCTTGCAGTATTGCTGTCAGTGCGGACAAAGCGCGCGCGACACCGAGCCAGCTATCACCATGTGCTGTGTCAATAGCCGAGTGATCCAAGAGGGCCATTATTCATTTACAATAAGGAAACGTGCTAATTAAATTTCGGTGGTGTTAAATCGAAATGAGTTTAATTAGGCTGCTGGGGATGCCGAATAATTTACTTATTTATATATATATATTTATATATATTTATATATTTGTTAGGCTGCTGGTGAGGTTTTTATAGAGCTACCAAATCTACTTCATAAGTAAGGAAATCACGAGAAGGATTGAAGCCCATTAGGATTTTAATCTAATGCAAAGGGTTATTTAAATAGGATAATGCAAATATTAGATTTGTCAAATGTCAACGATTATTTTTAGGCTGTCATTCAGATCTTGAAAATTTTGCGCCAAAACGGTCACAAGTATTGCGCAGGTTTAAAAAAGAGGCACGTGAACATGCAGCTTTCTGGCGCGTCATATTTTTTTTTTCTATAAGGAAACGTTTAGTAGTTGCTTTGCTATAAATGTAGAGCTGTTTAAACATTTAATGCGAAACAGGAAATCATCGTTTGCGCAAGACGTTCGCTTGACTTACCTCGCAATCCTCCTCGTACTTCACGTTATCTGCCAACTTCCACAACATTTTTCTTTTCTTTTTTTTCCCGTCTTTCACACAATGCAAACCTTAGAGGCCTTTATACACGAAGGCTGAACAAGATAAACGCTCTTCGCCTATACACTTTAGTCCATGGAGCACACTACACCCAGTGAAGAAATGCATCAACTCGGGAACACGGAGCCGCCGCGTCTCGGGAGAGAGAAGGATTTACTCAATCAGCACTGAGGAGCTGAAACCCCGCAGAAAATTACAAATAGATAAGTTCACACCGACGCTTCCAAGTGCTCACGTACCGGGGGGGGAAGATATATAAAAAAGAAGAAGAAGAAGAAAAAAAAACAAACTACAAAGTTCTAAAACTAAGCCAGTGGACTCCCTCTGACGGACGAAAGCCTGTCCTGTGCTCTACTCGTTTGTCCTGTTGGAAGCGTCGCCACTATATTTGCATAGACATCGCGTGTGGGCGGGGACTTCGCCGGGTGGACTCGCTAATGTCCTGGCCAATTGGTTGGTGCAGAAACAACGGACCAATCAGTGCGCTGTCCGCCTATTCATCAGTCTAAGCTTCCATTTTATATTCGATAAAACTTCAAGAAAAGGAAAAAATTGGAATGCCTTATATAATTATTATTATATAAAAACAAAATGTAAATATTTTAGACTAAATAGTCTATTTTTACATTGTTTATAAGCTCACCATCACCATTATTATTATTATTATTATTATTATTATTATTATTATTATTATTATTATATACGTTGGTATAATATACAATGGCTCCTTAGCCATAAAATAATAATAATAATTATTATTATTATAATAATTATAATAATAATGATAATATCATCATTATCATCATTACTATGATTATTATTATAATTGTTGTTTCTGCTGTTGTTAGTATAAATATATATAATTAATTTGTATTGTTGTTGTTGTTGTTGTTGTTGTTGTTGTTGTTATTTAAGTGTAGAAAACAATATGCGTGCTGGTTTCCAGTAAGTCTTCTGAACTGCTTTAAACTCGGAGTATCCAGAGCTTAAACGCCGATCAGCCTTCACTTAACCACTAAGCACCAGAGATCCTCTCTCTCATCTTAATTACTGCTTTTGGCCGAGCTGCTTTTGCGCGGCCTCTGTGGCGACTTTCGCTTGCGTTCCAAGCTGCAAAATATCACATAATCTCTTTCTGCACTTTAACTTTTCATTATATTTATTATTATTATAATTGTTACTACTAATAATAATAATTTTACAACTTCTTCTAATCAAGTAGTGTCGTTTGTTTCTTAATGATTTAGTTTTTAGTTAGGCCTAATTTACAATTCCACAGACGTTTTCTCTAATAACATTTTCCAGTTAAAGTAAATTTTCCTATAAAAAAAAAAAAATTGCAACTTTACAACCATATTGAACCCTTTTTTTTTTCTAAAGTGCAATATCGATTAAAAGAGTTGTGTGATTAACGAATACTTACAGATTGGAAGCAACAATTAACCTATACATTTAAGGCGATTTGGCACTCCGATTTTTATGTATATATGATATTAAAATCTTTACTGACGCAGTTGTAAGAAGTTTTTTAAACAATTGTTAGAAAATGTAAAATAAATTATATATATAAATAAATACATATAAAACCTTAGCAGCGGGTTTTGGCTCTTAGCAATTATTATCACTATTTGCTAATTATTTCTTATTAACGGCTATAATTGTAACCATACTTTGTAATTAGCAAACTCATATATATCAATCTTAAATTGTAATATTATACATAATTATAAATGGCTTAGCATGTTCATGTTGCATTAGCAGCGCAGCACAGAAGGCTTTGGGCCTGACTGGGTTCTAATTGTGGCAAACAAATTGTATCTATACAAAAGATTTGTTTTCCTTTTTTTTTTCTTCACAAGCAATTTAATCTCATCAAAATAATATAATCAATGGAAAGATTACGAGGCAAATTCTATTTCAGAAATTCAAAATTCGGTCCGGGACACCAGGATATATAATTCTAAGGCACAAACTGGAAATTGGCTGCAATCAAATATTTAATTATGTTACCTTATAATTCTATTGCCTACATTGTGTAAGATTTATATATATATATATATAAAATATCAGGTGTCTCTCAGCCATAAATTAAACCCATATCCAGGCGTGTGTTCGTAAATAGGCTACTTAATGTGAAAAATCCGAAAGCAAATCGAATCAATAAAAAGTTATCAATATTCAGCTTGTATATTATTATTATTATTATTATTATTATTATTATTATTATTATTATTATTATTATCATTTAATAAACTAAAAATAGTATATTCAATGTGGCTTCGTTTAACTGTAAACATTTCATACTGATTAGAACAGGTAGCAGCTTAATCTCAACAAGGGATGCTCTGGGTAACAAATAAAACTTCTGAACTGAACAGCACTCGGATTAGTAGCCCTGCATTTTCTGTTACTGATGTAAAAAAAAAAAAAAAATCAATAAAATAACTTAATAATAAGGAAAATAACTTACCCGCCAGTCCAGCCTCTCCAATAACGACATCTGCAGAGATCTCTGTACAGTCCCTAGTCCCTTCCGAGTAACAGCGAATGCCTGAGATCACAAGTGCGCGTTATCGCTGACTACACCTGACTGCCGTCTTCTCGGCGTGCGCATGCGCGAAAACCTGCACCACCTGAGCGCAGCCCGTAAAGACCGTGAGCAGAGCTAATAGGTCCAAATGACGAATGCGTTGCCCCATTCAAATCAGGAGAGACACGTGGTCATAAAGCGACGACCCGTGAACACGTGAGCAGTGTTATTTATCCCAGTGTGTTTGATTTCAGGGGTTTTACTATAATCATTATTCAAGACGTGCTCAGTGCTGCAAGGCCGGTGAAGCCAAAGATTGGTTTTCTCTTTAAATAAACAAGTATTGGCAGTATTTTGCAATGTTGTCAATTAAAGAGCACATTTTTCCACGTGAATGAGTTCAAATGATAAATAAATAAATAAATACATATCAGTAATTTAATATATTATTTTATTATTAGTTACACATTGGATGTCTGAAGTGCAGATGGTAATGGTTCTCGCACAATATATTATATAGAATAATATTATTTTATAATATATTATATCGACTATATTATAAAACCGTAACATGAATTCTCTTCACTCTTAATTCCCAATTAAGTATTATTAATAAATTCGCATATACACACCCCGACAGAAGTTTATTTAATATGGGCTAAAATATATAATCATTTAAAAAAAAAAGATTAAATGATGACAATCAAGCAAAACATTTTCCCAGCATGAGTAAGACAGAATTGACTAAAATTCTGTGTTTCGTGTCATGGACGTGATCATCAAAATATCCAAGAATCAAAGCTTATTTGTTTGGAAACTGTATACGCTTGGAACTGTTCCCAAGCTACTAATCTATTACACTTCTTACTGAAGCGTTGCACAGAGGAAAATCTGATGAAAAAGAAAGAAAATGGTTTATCCAAAGTTAATGACTGCATGGTCAACAAGTCAAACGTAATTACGCTTCGGCACTTGAAATAAAACAGAATACACACATTGTGGCAAGGTTTTATTATTATTTTTTTTGCCATTTGTACAACTATTCATTAATCCTCAAATGCGAATCAACAAAAAATTAGTCCATGCACATTCATTGTTTTGTGGTTTAAATCCGGACAAATACGTGCTAAGTGTACAACACTTCAAATCTATTTGGTTTTGTTTTAGTAGTTCGCAGAAACTCGTCTGATATTATTTCAGGACTGGACACTCCTGAGAATCAGTACTGTACTGCTCTCTACTGGTGACTAATATGAACTGCATCCAGATCATGAGTGTATCAAATGGCCAAGTTTAAACTTTACATAAGTACACTGGCATCTTCAAATGAATCTTAAAGTTATCACATACAATCGGGGACATTTGAAGATTATGTTTCACTTGGTTGTCATTGTCAAAGTACGAGTACAGTGTCAGGTACAAATATTTAGTAAGGTTGAGGTAAAAAGGTAGAGGTAAACATTACAATGCAGTGGATACATACAGTAGATTATACAACCTCAATTCCAAGAAAAATGATAAGCTATGTACAATCAAAATAAAAACAGTATGCAATGAATGATCTGTTAAAAAACTGAATTTACATTAAACTTTACTCAGTTTAAACGTTTTATATATTTTTTATGTGAATAAAATTAGCACAAAAGTAATATTGTCCTATTCGTGTCTGATACAGGATTCTACCTGCTCAACATTCCTGGGTCTTTTTTGTCATATTTTTGTTTCAGGATGCAGCAAATTTTTTCAACTGGTGAAAGGTCTGGACTAGGGCTTCAACATCCATAATGAAATTCGTTGTCACAACGAATGCAGATATCGATTAGTTGGGCTACTCAAATTATGGGTTAGTGTGACCGTAAGATAACACAGTTGATTCTAAAATGGCGGAGAGTATAGGGTCAACCGGCAGCAGAAAAATGTTTTCGTCCCAAGTCATCCAAGGCATGGGAGCATTTGATATTAAACGCAAGGCATGTGAGCATCTTATATTAAATGCAACAAAGAAGACTGTAACCTGCAAGTTATGCAAAGATGAGCTTGTGTAGCATGCAAGTACCACAGTGATGCACAAGCATGTGAAAAGAAAACACACTGGTGTCAGGAAGGAAAGCATCAGCACAGAAAGCAAAAACTGTATAATCCTCATCATGTGAAAATGGTATGGTTTAATCAACTGGATATCTTCTGTTGTGACTTGTGAGCATTGGGTAGTGCAAAATACAGTAGTGATGGATTAAATTAAAATGTTGCACACAAACACTAAAGCTAAAACAGCAAATAACAGTAACAGTAAACATGTATATTTACTGTTGTGGTTTTCAGTGAATGCTTATGTATTTGTACACCAATGCATTTTTTTTCTTCCTTTTTTTTTTTTTTTTTTATCAAGTCTGTTAGCTTGCTGCGTTTATCCATTCTATTCTCTTTTTATAGCATTTGTCTATTACAACAGTAACTTATCTGTTTTCAAACGTGATTTACTGCGGTTTTACTACGTTCAAATGCTTGTTTTCAATGTTTGTATATTTAATTTATGATAAATGATTTAATTATTATACAACATTAAATTAATTATATATTCTAGATGCTCATATCTTCATTATTGAATTATTTTTTGTTTTGTTTTTTGCCAAATCTTTTTATTGGTAACATATATGAATCACATAATCGTGAACACTACAGAATCCCATTTTTGTTTTACATGAAAAAAGAACAAAGTAAAACAAGCAAACAAATAAAAAAAAAAAAAAAAAAAAAAATATA